>BLKR01000622.1:0-152500 GCA_011170035.1 Teleogryllus occipitalis | reverse complement strand
TATAAATAACAAAAATGTTTACAAAAATAACAATGAAATTAAAAATTAAAGTGTAGCAAAGATCATGTAGAATAATTTCGACATGTCTTCTGAAGACTGACTTTCGAGGAGGGAAAAAGTGAATATCATTCCACCGTTGATTACCAGTTTGACGTTGTGTTAAAGATAAGTTATCTATAATTTTAATGTGCAAGAGTAGTAGATTTCTAGTTCTTCTTTGAGAAACATTTTAATACATCTCGGAACAATTTTGGAACTGTAGATGTGTTCTTAGATTATATCATTTACATATGAAAAAATCTCTAGTGTTGTAACGACAGAATTCCTAAAGTCTTTGGAGACTCCTCATAATCGTGATTAATGGTGAAGAGGATAATGGTGATGGCATGTGAAATATTTCGGACTACATTTATGTACGGATTTATGTACATTATGCATCACAGACCGTTGAAATGTGTGCCGATTGCATTTATATTTCTGTTTTGAGAAAATCAGATTCGCATTCTTCCTTGTTTCTGTACTCAATACCACTTGACCTCGTCCATGATCGCTCGCTATGCCACGTCGAGCGGTTTCACAGGTGCGCTTGCTCTCTACGGGTCTTGTGGAGGAATGCGCTCTAGAAACGCGTCCCCACTCGCTCTGTTCGCGTGCTCTTTTTATTTGCAGCATGTGGCACGAGGGGTATTTTGACGAGCGAGTTCTCTTCGTTTCAACGTCTTCAAGTTTTGTTCTAGTTGGCGTGCGTGCATGACGATACAAGGCATCGTTATATCTAACATGAAGACGTCGTTGGAAAATTTCTGGACAGAAATTGTGCTGCATTCTGGAATGTTAGCATTCCTTCCCCTGTTAACATTGCGTTGTATTTTGAGTAATCTGCTCCAATTGCGTTCGAAGGTAACAGTATAAAACGTCGTGCTCTTAGGAATGCGAAGTGCTTGGAAAATTCTTATAATCATTGAAAATTAGTCTGGCCGAGAAAATAGACCTATTTGTCAATTGTGTGAAGAATGTGAGTGCTTAAAGGAATGTATTGGTGTCAGATCCTATGAACAGAGCTTCATTATTATTTTCACTGTAATTAACAATTATAGCATACTTTTAGGGTTAACTTGAACAAACATTTTAAAACAAATTCCTAATACATTTATTATCATGTACCCTTTGATGTTCTTTTCTAAGTTTCAGAACGTTTAAAAAATATTTATTACTGAAACAACGAAATTTTGTAGAAAGATTATTTCGAAGGTTGTATTAAAAACGTTTCTTTTAAGATCCTTCAAAACTATCTTGCCCCACAGACGATTACAAAAGAAAGGCGGTTAAGTTTCAAATGAAAGAACGAACTCTAACGGACTAAAAGGCTTTTCATTCACTACTTTTCTTATTAATGAAAATACTAATTAGTTTTATAGACCAAAGTCAGTGTGACGTGCGTTTATGTGCAATTTTTTCTATCACATTCATGTATTTCCAAATCGTATTGTGTCAGATACAGCGTTGGTAAAAAATTCATGTTCGACATTTTTGGGCATTGAAAATCATTTTCTATCCATAAAATATGAATTAAATACAGACTAATGGATGTAGTTCCCATCTGCCGGAAACCAGAAAAATCTGTTCTCAGCGCCCTTTGTGTTTTCTTCGTATTTTGAGTGACATCTGAATGTCGTACATATTGATATTCTTAGATAAATTTGTTTTTTAGCATTCTCGACTATTTGTGACATTAAATATATATGCATTTGTTTACATATATTACAATACGTTGTTTACGTATTTATTTGTTAACATATATTACAATAAATGTTTACACAATGTTTCTAATTACATATTTTATATTTTTTTCTTTTAAATTATTGAATTTCATTACACTTTTTTATTTCTGGTGATAATTTATTAAATATTTCAAATCTTTTAAAAATAATGTTTTTGTCTGGACAGTTTTACTTAAATTAATGACTAAATGATGTGCTTGTCTTGTTTCTAGAATGAACATGTATACCTGAGGACTCACTCCAAACCGGAAAATATCACCGTAAAGGAAATCATCCGGGACGGGGGGACTCCACGGGGCACTTTCGGATCAAAAACCGGCTAAAAGCGCAAACGGGGAGCGGGACTGCAATCGCGTTTGCAGCAGCGATGCACTGCCACCGTTCCGCCGCCTCGCACGCGGGGACCAGCGTCAAACGCGCGCGCACAGCCTTTGTCGGCGAACTGATTAGCGCGATATTGATTTTGTGTCATTGGATTATAATGTTTCGATCATGAACATCGCATTTGTATACGTTGTAGCACCTCCGCCTCGCTGTCCCCCACTTCTTTTATCGCGGCACCAATACGTCCTTGAAAACTGTAGTTCCCATTGCTCGACTGAAATCGAAATTGATAATGATTGAGCTTGTATCAGAGTAATTTTTGTAATCCGTTTGGTTTTGATGGCTGGTTTTGGACATAGTGTCAAATTTATGGTGAGGAAACCTGAGTTTATATCCCAAGGGCTCTTTCAATTCAACAAATACTCTTCTTTTCTCTCATTTGTATGTATGAATAAGCAAAACAAACCGTTCATTTCATGTAGTTCTTCAGAATGCTTCCTCAGCATGCGAGTCATACGGATTATTTTTAGAATCTGTGATGATACTTCTTGGACGAAAATGCAGTCCTTTGTATGCGGTCATTTGATTTGATCTGGGAGCATAACGTATTATTTGTTCACAATGATTGCTTAGATGAGCATTGGAGATTCTACCTCCCTTCTCTCTGACAAATATGTTTACTTTTTTCTATTTTTACGGGAGGAGAGATGAGGTAGGGAGTGAGTACAAATTATAGATTTTGATTGGCGCAAAGGAATAGTGTTTATCTGACAAACACTTTATTAAGAAGAATTTCGAATTAGTTATGCAGTTTTACAATGAACATGAGTTGGTTGCGGGAACAGGGAACTGAATTTATCTTTTATTGCCTATTAATAGTCTTTGTCACTAGTATTCCTTCTTTCCCTCTGACATCTTATAAACGATGTAGCCGAATTGAATTGTCTGCTGAAATCAGGACATACGAGAGCAGCTACAAAAAACAACTTGAGGATCTCTCCCGACCCTCCACCCTCACCCTCCGCAAATTGATAAAAAGATCTACTAGAATGTCATCGCCCCAATAAGAACTGGCCGACTTTCACCGTCACTTTGTGCTGTCACGCTCGGCGACTGAGGAGGAAACCATGCCTCATCCACCCTCGCCCCAACCTCACCCTCTCCCTCGCCCTCGCCTTCGCACTCGCCCATGCCCTCGCCCTCGTCCACCCTCTGACCCACGCCCTCGCCCGCGCTGGCGCTCTCCCTCGCCTTCGCCCTCGTCCGTCCCCGCGCCTCGTTCCTGTCCCCTCTATTATGAGCATCTCCCGCGATGACTGCGCGGCATTTGGAAAGCGATCTGGGAGGGTCATTCGTCGGCTCCCCGAGTGTACTTCCTGGGAGCTGTCCGATGTCCGCCTCTGCCCTATCCCCCCTCCCCCCGCGTTCTCGTCTTCCGTCTAGTGCTCTCCCAATCAGTTTCCCTCGCGCACTCTAGGGACGGCACAGACAAGACGGCGCCCCGCCCGCCCCGCCCGCCCCGCCCGCCCCGCCCGCCCCGCCCGCCCCGCCCGCCCCGCCCGCCCCGCCCGCCCCGCCCGCCCCGCCCGCCCCGCCCGCTCTACCCGCCCCGCCGCCCCACCCGTCGCCGACCCCCGCGTGGCGGCCGCGGGAGGCGAGGGAGCGCTGGCCGCCGGAGAGCCCCGCGCCGAGCCGGAAGGCAAAGAAAAGAAAAAGCGGCCGCGAAAGTGGAGTAGCGGTAAGGTGGAATGGTGCAGATCGAAACTTATCAGACAAGAGCCCGGAGGGAAGCGAGGGCAGCGGACAGACACGAGGGATGTAGGGGGTGCGACGGGAAGACGAAAAGTGAGGGGGGAAGGGAGTGAAATAAGACTCCACGACATGTTGCGAGATAGGATGGAGGAAATGCGGGAGAAGATGGAGAAGAGAGTCTGGTGGACGGAAGGAAAATGAGGTGAAGGACGAAGAAGGATAGGAAATGCAGAAAAGAGGCATGGCAATTCGGGAAGCGAGATAAATAAGAAAAGTTATTAAAGGAAAAGGAGGAGGAAGCATTCGAGGGATTTAGGGGCTCCACGAGGGAAAATAAGTCAAGTGAACGGGAAGATGGTTGGGGGTGATGAATGCCTAAGATTGGGTGACGACATAAAGCGTGACGCTGTGACGTGGAGCCTGATGAAGTGAAACAAGGGTAAGGTGAAGCAGGTAAGCAATGTGAAGCGAAGTGATGCAGATTGAACGAAAACCAATGAGGCGCAAAGATATGAGCTCAAGCAAGAAGACGTACCGACCGAACAACACAATATAATGATGGAATCTGAGAAGTTGGTAAAAGGAGAAATGACGAGAAAAGACACGCCTCTCCGCTCTTCTCCCTTACTCCCTCAATTGTAGTTTACATGTATGACGGATAAAATGTCTTAATTGATTTTTCCTCCATCGAAAGATTGGCGAATTTGGGATTTTTCTCTCGGGAAACCAGTAATTCGAATGTATAGGCCATTCTGGAATACTGAAATGAGCCGTGAACTAACGATCCGAATTTTGATCAATAATATAAAAACACAATAGACAATATAATGACAATACAATACAAATTTTGATAACAGTCACTGTTCGTTATTCTGTAGTTTTAAAATGAGAATAATACTAATTCAAAGTAAAACAGTGGTACGTGACCATTAAAAAACTAAATAAAGGAGTAAACCTTACAAAAGCTAAGTACTAGAAGCAGTGAACCCAGAAGAAACATGGGCATCTCCAAACCTATCGAACACTTCGGTTTCATCGAGTATTGATCTGGGTGGGTATGGAAACGTCGTAGACGATCATTTCTAAGGAAAATACCTATTAGTACTATCGATTTTGGAAAAGGAAAATTCCAAATAGTGGCACATCAAATACGGAAGCGTTGGACTGGATGACTAATTGGGAGCGATGCAACTGAAAAAGACCTAGCCACCAAAGTGACTAGGAAGTTGACTATTCCTATGATTGTGTTTTAAAGGCTTCAAGAAATATTCTCTTTCAGTTCGCTGGCCACAAATTTTTGAATAATGGTCCGTGAGTTTCTGAAGGCTGAATCATGAACTTTAGTTCCGCCCTTGGTTCCCGAAATCTCTTTGGGCAGCGAGCGCCTGTGGCTGCCGGGCTGGCCGGGGCTGCCGCGGCAGGCAGGCCCACGCGCCGCCAACGCCGCCAGCCCCGGCCAGCCCCGGCCAGCCCCGGCCAGCCCCGGCCAGCCCCGGCCAGCCCCGGCCAGCCCCGGCCAGCCCCGGCCAGCCCCGGCCAGCCCCGGCCAGCCCCGGCCAGCCCCGGCCAGCCCCGGCCAGCCCCGGCCAGCCCCGGCCAGCCCCGGCCAGCCCCGGCCAGCCCCGGCCAGCCCCGGCCAGCCCCGGCCAGCCCCGGCCAGCCCCGGCCAGCCCCGGCCAGCCCCGGCCAGCCCCGGCCAGCCCCGGCCAGCCCCGGCCAGCGTCGGCGTTGTGCCTGCACGACAACCTCCAGGGACGGCGCTCTCGACGCCAACCACGTCGACGCCATCCCGCGCGACCAACTCCGCGACAGACTCCCGCCCACCCAGTGACCACCGTCCGACCTACCGCCCACCGCCAATCGCCAACAGCTTACCGCCAAACACCCACCGCCCTCCGCCCTTCACGCTCTGCCCAACGCCAACCGACCAACCCCTACCGACCTACCGCTCACTGCCAACCACCTACCGCCTACCACCCACAGCCCACTGTCCTCCGCCAATCTCCCACTGGCAATCGCACACCGATTGACCCGCCCACTGATGGACCTGCTCGCCGACCGCTCCGCCCACCGACCGCTCCGACCACCTACCGCTCCGACCACCGACCGCTCCGACCACCGACCGCTCACATCG
The DNA here is from genome assembly GCA_011170035.1 of Teleogryllus occipitalis. NCBI lineage: Eukaryota > Metazoa > Arthropoda > Insecta > Orthoptera > Gryllidae > Teleogryllus > Teleogryllus occipitalis. The sequence continues at coordinate 146,509 of BLKR01000622.1, read as the reverse complement.
CTACTCTCCTGCCACACACTCGAATCACCACACATGCTTCTCATTTCCCACCTCCACCCCAACACACATACCCCATACACTACACGTCTCAACCACCACCCACCCATGACACACCACTCTCACCCTGACACCTCCCAGCCTTCCACGACACACGTTGATCAAGTAGGGTATCTCAATTATTATATTATAGTACACTCCAAAGCGCAATTTTTTGAAATGTTTCATTTTATTTCATCACATGCTTATTGGATCAGTACGTCAACAAACAACACCAAAATATTAAGATTCTTTATTAAAAATTTAATTTGGGGGATAAGTAGATTTTAAATGGAAAAACAGGATATGTTTCAGCTTACGGACGACAGTCAAAAAGTCAACTTGCGGGAAAAGTCAAGTTTTCAACCCAGAATTGTTTTTCAATTTCCAATCATTATGTTCTTCTTCAATGGCCGTACATTCTCTTCTTTTTTCTTCTCTTTAAATATCTTCTAGTCTTATATTTAACTGATATCTGTTTTGGGCCTCGTTTTATTTATTTTATTTCACTTTTTTAGAACTTTCATTTTAGAAAAGGGGACGTGACACCAACACAGAGCTTCATAAATATCGACCTATAAACACCACAAAAAATCGTTGAAAAATACGGATTTCGACATATTAAAGAACATTGATCAGTGGTTATCACTCGTTTAAAAAACAAGATTTTTTTAAAGATTGTTAATTATTTTTGGGGTAGATTATATTTTAAACGGTATATTATATTTTAAACGGTATATTACGTACTACATTAAATGACTATTTCTCCATCACATAAAAAATAATAAAGTTAGGCATCAGAAAAAAAATATATCGTAGGAATTTTGAAGTTGAAACTGCTCTGATTACGTATAAATAATGTACCTCTGAAGCATGTGAGAGAGGAGTAAGACTTTTGGAAGTTCGCAAATCCGAAAAATCCGCTGCGAGTGGGCGAATTGCCAGTCGATGGAGCGCGGTGCGCGGCTCTGCTGTTGGCCATCTCCGCATTAAGGGATCGGAATCACGAGGGCGATCGGTTGCGGTGGAAGAGGAGGCACCTCGCCACCCCCGCCCCCTCCCCACCACGCCTCTTCCTCCGCCAAACCGCTTCCCCGCCTCACCCGCCTCACTCTCATGCCTCGCTGTCCACCTCATCGCGGTCCGCCACATTGCCGCCCCTTGTCTCGCAGTTCCTCACCTCCCCGCCACGATCCCCGCCCCGTCGCCCTCCGCCAACCGCCCAGCCCCCGCCCTCGCCACCTCCAGCACATTGCACCCACCTCACCGAACCCTAGCCACACCGCCCCTTGCCCTGCCTCACTGCTCACCACTTCGTGGTTCTCAGCCTCACCTCCCCGCCACGCCCATCCCCGCCTCGCCCCCTTCCCTGTCCTCCTACCCCTCGCCCTCGCATCTTATCCCATTCCACCCACCTCACCGCCTACTCACCCTCTCGTCCGCCCGCCCGCACGCACGCCAGACCGCCGCTTGCCGCCCACCTGCCGCTGTCAATGAGCGGAACCCCGCGCTATCGATTGATCGCTTCCGCACGGGCGGCGAGGGCGAGCACTACGCAGAAGGCCGCGCCGCGAAATCCGCGTTACGCACGGCCTTTGCGTAGAGGCCGTCACGTGCGCACTCCCAGAGGCACCGGCGCCACGCCCACCCACTCCCACATCCCGCACCTAACACTCCTCCACTCCACTCAACTCCGCCCCGCCCCGCCCCGCCCCGCTTCGCCCCGGTGACACTTTACCTCGGCTCCTCTCTGCCCGCCCGCCCGCCAGCATCGCGCACCACTAGAACCCAACTCTCCACCCATCCACCCTCGCCCGTCACGCCCCATCCGCCTCGTCTCACTAGCAGCCCCGTCGCCTGTCACTCTCGCAGACGCCCCTCCACAACCACGACTCCTCCGCCACTTCTTCAATCACCCGTCGTAGCTCACCCGCTGCTGCGCTCTCGTCAGACCTTCCGCCAACAGTTACCCATCACCCGATGCGCTGCGCAGACTTCGTGAGTTCTCCAAATTCCTCATTCTCTCGTTACTCCTAACTCGCTCTTGAACTGACCCGTCAACCGCTTCTTCATTACTTGCTATCACTGTGTGAGTTGCTGAGACTTTTCCACGTTCTCCGTTCTCATCGCATCTTATATCCTATTGCTCATCTCCCGTTGTACCACTTATACTCGCTAACACGGGACTCTCTCCATTTTCTCCCATATTTTCTCTCAACCGCTACCCCTCACCTGGCCACCAGCCTATCGCCACCCCGCCATAGACCTCCCATTACCCATCGTCCGCCATCCGCTGCTCCATAACCCGCCGCCCCTACCTACTACCCGTCATTCGGCCCCCAGCCACCCGCCCACCTATCATACATAGGACGCGCCAAAGAACACTACACCTGACACCCGACACCCGCATCCCAAGATCCACCGTCCCGCCACCCATCACCCCGATTCCCACCACCCCGACATTCACCACTCCGACACACATTGCTCCGACTCCCACCACCTCGACACCCACCACCCCGAATCCCACCACCGTGATCCCACCACCGTGATCCTACCACCGTGACTCCCACCACCTTGGCTCCCTCTACCCCGGCTCCCAACACCCCGACACCCACCACCCCGACACCCACCACCCCGACACCCACCACCCCGACACCCACCACCCCGACACCCACCACCCCGACACCCACCACCCCGGCTCCCAACACCCCGACACCCACCGCCCCGACACCCACCACCCCAACACCCCGCTCCACTCTCCCACATTGTCCTTTAGCTCCCCGAATATTCTTTCAGCAATCTCCGTCTCTTCCACTGATACATATACCAACTTCCTTCCATCTATGTGGCCCATCGTCGTGTTTCGGGCTTTCCATTGCTTTCCGGATCGTAGTACGCCCTCCCGTACGCTGAGCAGCCTCAACTCACTTCATTACTACTCATCAGTAGCTTCTCTTGCTAGTGAGTGTTCCGCTACCCCTACTGCTCAACAATCCCCAAGCACTGCAAACGTATCTTCCTGTGCAATCTTCCCGCTTCTATTGAATCTCGTCTCTATTTTTCTCCAGCCCACTGCAGCAAACCTCCCACTTAGGACCTCCCGCAGATCTTCAGTTACTCACATGCAAAACCTACATCATATGTTCAGATGCTCTTAGTCCAGAAATTCTAGGCTTCTTGTTCTGTTTTAAAGTTTTCATTTGCTCACAATTAACCTTTTTACAATATATTTAATATTTTGAACTGCTTCCCGAAGAGCTAGCAATTAATTATCTACCCGCATTAATTTTTACATTGATCTGAGTTCGAATTTTATACTGTTAAAACCAGATTATCTCACCAACATTAATTGTAATAGCACTCTGAAGTTCGTATTCTCTTCTGCATTACAAACAGCAGTTGGCAATTTTCATCTCTCATTGGGGAGAACCATGATCGTATTATATTTATTGTGTTAGTTACCCATTACTGTGGTTTCATGGAATCATGATTACAAATTGCATAAACATGAATTTTGTTTGATGAATACTGACTTTTGAACTTATATTATTTCTGTATTAAAATTGGTTTCTAAATTAATTCAGTTAATTAATTCGAATTATTGATTTTCATGCAACTACATGGTAAATGTATTTTCTCATTTTACCAACAACAATTTTGTGGGATCATGTTAACAATATCTCTAAAATGTGTGCACTTGTCACATTTAGAAACTATTCAATAACAATATAACATTAAATTACCCCCTAATTCATGTGGTGTATTTAATTTTATTCACGGAAATGTTATTCATGGTAATTCCAACTTGAGAAAAATCAAGTTGAATACTCTTAGTCATTATTCTAGTAGTTTTGTGGTTCGGGAAACTCTTATCAAAACTTGTTTGGATCATGACAAAATAAAGGAACAAAAGACATACTAGAGTAACAAATATTTGTTAAAAAGAAATGTATCATAATTTAAAGTATCTTATTCTTTGTCTACATTCAGCCGAACAGATTATATATATTCAGGACTCTCCAAGAAAATGTCTATACCTAAGCAAAATCTTCACCTCGAAGGAATCCTGGGAATTAAGAATCTGGATGGAACTTTCTTGCCATAAATTATCTTCCCGAATTGTTGTTTGTCAGTATTTCTTTCCAAGAGGAAAAGTAATGCGATAATTCGACAGTACGGAGTATTATATTCAAAAGTTTACAACTGTTGATAATCGCAATTATCGACATCATGTCACCCAAAATGAGCGAGTGTGAGTGTCAAATATATCCATACCATGTAGCAAACACTGTACATAAATTCTGGAAAGTGGCTGTACATTTTGTCTGAGAGATTGATCAAATATGAGATTGTGGAATTTTTTCTTCTTTTTCTTTTTCTTCTTCTTCCTTGACAAGGGTTGGGAGCCTATGGCCCGCTCTGAGACTCAGAACTGCTCTGACCACCGCATTCTAGGTCTCTCCTAGTCAACTACCCCTTAGGAATTATCTCAAAAGTCGCGAAGTTGACACCTGGCAGACAAATATTTTAAGGCTATTCAATAGAAAGAATAGCATACACTTCTAGATCGAGATTCCTTTAAAAAAGAGAGTGATTGATCAGAACATTGAACCAGATTTGAGGACTTCAGCTACCGAGTGATTGAAATCTGAACTGCTGTGCTTTGGCTTCGAAGGGCCTTCGGCGGCCTCGCAACTCACAGTACTGGGTTCAACTCCAGCGCAGAGCTGCCGCACCCCTAACGCAGCGACGGGCAGCGGGCGCCGCGGGCGACTGGCATCTTATCGAGTGTGAAGCGGTCCCTAAACGAGGCCCGCTTAATAATAACAACACACAAGGGCCGCGTTCCGCCAGCGGCAGCGGGGGCGGGGGTGGGGGTGGGGGCGGAGGCGGGGGCGGAGGCGACCGCGCGCGGAGCGGAGCGGAAAGAGGGGTGGCGCGCGGCCGCACCTTTTAACCGCTCGTTACCCCTTCCTTCCTCCTCGCTCCGTCCGCGCGGCCCCGCCACCCCCGCCTTTCCCCCCGCCCCTTCCGTTAGGTTACGGTTGTCAGTTCGCGGCCCGATCCGCGCGCACTGCATGTCACATCCCATACGCCGCCTCTCGCGCGCGTTGCATGTGTTGATGTTTATCTGGCCCCTTATCACCCAGGTACATACAGCGAGCGCGCGCCGCCGGGGCGGGGGCGGGAGCGGGGGCGGGAGCAGGGTCGGGGGGCGGCGGCGTGGCCGCGGCAGCGCGCATGCGCCGCCCGACACGCGGCGCCCGCAAACAGCCATTATGACGAGGCGGGGAGCGGGGCGGGGAGCGGGCGACGGAGCGGGGTGGGAAGGGGTGGGCGGGGAGCGAGGAGGTCGCAGGGCGGGGCGGGGCGGGGCGGGGGCGTGCGGGGCGCGGAAGTGACGGATGAGGCCGGGGCGGGCGGGGACGGGGAACGGGCGAGGGGACGGGCGAGGGCGGCGGCGCCCGGTGCGGGAGTGCGCGCGCGCGTCATGACGTCACGACGCTGTTGCGCGAGCATTGTTGCCCGGCCGCAGTGCGCACGCGCGGGGCCGCGCCGCGCCGCGCTGTTGGCGAAGTTCCCGCTTCCTCCGCAGCGCCCGTGTATGGAGGGAAAATGCGAAAAAATAAAACCTCACGAAAATAAAAAAGTAAACTTATTAGCCTTCGATTTAATTGTAATGATACAATAGCCAATATATGACATGTAAGCTACAGAGTCCGTGTTTTTTTTTGTACCCCATACCATCACAAAACAGTCGATTTCAGCTCAATAATTTCTGAAACAGAGGAACTGCGTGCTGCGCTCTCCTGCGCGGTAGCTCCCTTGCGTCTTGCGCCGTTCCGGGCAAGTGCGCTAATGTAAGGGAAGGCGAAATAGCGTATGCCGAATGCATATTCATCGGCCTGTGGTGGTCCCGGGCTGCCGCCGTGCATGGGACGCGCGCGGGCTGGACTGGGCTGCCCTCGGCTGGGCGCGGACGCGGACGCGGTCTCCAGCGCCGGGCGTTGCGCGGCCGCTCCGCTCGCACTGCGCCGCGCCACTGGCTGAGCCTCTGGCAGAGCGCACGGAGAAGCCCGAAGCGCGGCGTTCACTTTTGGTTAGGTATAGGGGCGGATTTTGATGCCCTAAAGCATCACCGAAAATTATCAATAAAATGCTCTTAAAATGCTTTAAAAATGCCCTAAAACCAAAGAAAAAAGACCTAAAAAATATTATCGAAACCAATTCGGATGAACAACTCAAGCTGTTGGATACGTTACTGATGTAATCCAGTCTTCTTCCATTCGTTCAAGTGAACTCAACTTGCAAACTTTTGGTTCGGACTGTTCTTTGCCAGGAAATCTCAGTCTTTAGTTATCCCGAATACGGCCGAACCGACGATGGCGCTGATAAACGTCACAAGAATTACATTCTCACAACGCTGTCAAAACAATTTCTGAGGGAACAAATAGAATAGGCTACTGAGTAATTCTGTGAAGAACATTTGTTGCATCTGGTAAATATTATTCGAAACAAGTACCATGAAAATGACATTAAAATCGATGACATCAACAAAAAATGCATTAAAAATTACGGAAAAGGTAAAAAACGACTTATTAATCGAAATTGACAAAAAGTCAAAATAATTACCTGTAAAAATGGGTAATTTCCTTTAGTCATAATATAAAGTGAGTTTCTATACTAAACGGCATTGTTCTAAAGTAAAAAAAACAACAAACAAGACATTTCATTAAAATCTGCTCCCTAGTTATGTGTATAGAAACAAGTATGAATGTCGCGTGAATGAAAAATAAAATAAAATACAATAAAAATTTAACTTCATTTCAAACAAGAAAAGAAGAAATTACTCTCGCAAGACTCCACATAGGACATAACCGTCTAACCCAATCACATCTGTTTAAGAAAGATTCTGTCATCACTTTGTATATCTTGTAACATCCCTATAACTATCCAACATAGTTTGCCCAGTGTATTCAGACTTGCCTATTATGCATTCACTTTGAAATTGACTCCCCAATTTACTTACTGAAACATCTCAGATATGTTTTCAAATTTCTAAAGGATATAAATCTATTTGATGTGTTGTAACGAATTGTATGTATGGTCGCTAATAATCTTGCAGTTCATACGACCAAAAAACATAAAATTATACTATGTTAATGTATGTTATATATTAAAAATTATATATTAAAATTCCATTAAAGAAGCGAAAACAACTACGGGGCAAAATTGTTTCAAGTAAAACAAGTCATTGTGCATACCTGTTAACTGTACTCTATTAGATTAAGCTAAAATTAAGTTAGTTTTAGTTATTAAGAAAATCCACCGTCTAGGCTGCTTATGCCGTAAGGCAAGAAAGTAAATTCCCGCCACCTCAGGGGTACTGCGGATAGGAAATCAGAAATCGGAAGTTGGCGTTGGCGGTCCACGAACGACAAAGGAAGTGCACCACACACAATCTCAGGGTCTTTGGCTGAAAGGCAAAGCCAAGCAAATCTTCTGAAAGAGTTGTTAAAAACCACAAGCGGCAGTTGTTAATAAAAACTAGCCGCAGTCAGCAGATAGGTACAATTATGTATACGATATTTTTCTGTCCATATGCCAGAAAAATTTAAATATCAGATTAATGTAAAATATTGCACGTAGAATTACTATACTGTAATGGGCAATACTGTAATTACAATACTATAATAAATTAATTAAAGGTTATACCACCATTTTTAAATCCTATTGTAACACCTGAATAAACATTTCAGTTTTGTATTGCTCCTCTTTGCGAGTCTTTGCCCCCCTCCCTGCTTTTTAAATTTGTTTTCACCTGACTTACCTTGAGTCATTGAGCAAATGCTGAAATGATGGGTTGCTTTTCTTCTGGTTAATGGATGCAACTTTTCTCCTGCCCTCAAATGTCTTTCAAGTTTATTCTATTTTTCTTGAGTTTGACAGCCTATGTTTCCCTCGTGATAATGAACCAGATTTACAAGTCTGAGTATTAGAGGCAAATAGAAAATTACTTTTTGTTTTTTCTATCGAAATTCCTTCAATTTAAAAAAAGATAATTATTTTCCGCTCAATTGAATAGAAAGTGTTTTTTTTTCATTTGGAAAACATCTTTTGAATAGAAACATCCCTAATAGAATTGGAAATTATTATTGGAAAGGTGTTGGAAAATTTGTCTTTTATTTCTGAGTGCCAATGTGTAGGAAGGTAACATGCGGTTACTGCATGATGTCATGATCAGCATATCATTACATCATCTCAAACCTTGGAATAGGTCAAGCTAAAACTGTAATTTGACCCCGCTTTATTGTATTTTGTTGTTATTTTCGAATCATCTGGACATCAGTTTTGGCTTCCTGTGTATTTTCCAAAAAGTTGCAAAAAAGACCTGTCAATTAGCAACCAGTAGTTGATAAGTGGGATTCTCTTCAAAGAAACTCTCTTGCGGATTCTATCCAAGCTATTACTGGTCTACTTGTAATCCTCTTTTTACGTTTCTAGCTCATGGGTCATGTTTTCAAAGTAATCAAAATGTTATGTAATGGGTCGGATTAGTACCATAATGCCCTACGCATGGCCTATGTAAGATGTTCCCTAATAAAATTCAAAAACTCAACTGAAGTAATTAAAATGAACGTAACAGTCAACTATAATATTTTCTATTTTACAAATGAATATGAAAATATTTTCAATATGCATCAACTATTGCAAATCGTTATTTAAAAATCATTGGTGGCGGGGGGTCCAGTCTTAAGCCTATGAATAGTCTGTTGATGAAGTATTAATCCAGGTCTGTCCAAGAGGATGGTCACTTGTAGTTTACTTGTCGGTTTATCTGCGGGCCGCAGGTATGGCCCGCTGCTTTGTGAGTCGGCTTGACGGGAGGCGATCGGCTCAGACTAGTGAATGGCGAGTGGGACGCGGGCCACTGCAATGGGCAACAGCGGGCACTCTGACCCTAATTCTTGCATTTGAGCAGCCCTGCATTAATCCTGCGCCGTAGTCTTAACCAAGCTCCGTAACCTTCTTAACCAAGCTCCGTGAACACACGTTAGTTAAGCAGCTCGAGACACTGTGGGTCCCTGGATGAGGGATCGTCTGGGAACCCCGGATTCTAAGGGCACTGAGTCCCTGGCCGATAGGGATAAAAGGCAATGTATTACCACTGGACTTACAATATGACAGACCAATTTCAAGGAAAATTATTCCATGTTCAATGTTAACACGGCGTAGCATTGTTACGCAACTAATAAAAAATTCCACCCCTGGTTACGTATAGATTTGACCACTATTGAACATGACCGTTCCCTCGTTTTTCTGCGATCCCGCTCTTGGGCCGCCCCGGGCCATGACCTACGCCAACAGCCGGCGGCGCGCGTCGGTCCGGGGTTGTCGGTTCGAGCCCTGCGCACGCCGCACCTCTGCTCCCTTCCCCCACCCACTCCCCTTCACACACCGCTGGAAAAACGACCGGCAATTAATGACGCGCCGCCTCGCCCGCCATACGCCCGTCATCAAGCGCCTGCGGCCATGCGATGCGCGCCATCGACACCCAACAACAAACGAAGCAGCGATGCTTCGATGGTAGCAGACATCAGAAGTGATAATTCGAATATCGATTGATGTTTATGCTTTATTTAAAATATTAATTGATAAATATTAATTAATAATATGAATGTTATTAATATTAATTAACAATAATAGTAATGTTATTAATAATGATTAATAATATTAATATTGATTAATAATATTAATATTAATTAACAATATTAATATTATTGATAATATTAATATTAATAGGTAAATATTAATAGATCTGTAATTAATATATTTCATGTTGAATTTCAACAATTGTAAATTGTTTCAATTAACAATAGTTTTCTATTAACATTTCTGAAGTATTTGTTTCAGAGTTTGAGAATATTAACAATGATGAACGATGAAATAACAATAATCTTGTAACATCCACAGTACGAGTGACTCGTTGCTTTGCTTAAAAGTCATGAATGAGGCTAGGAATCAAAAGTTTTTTGTAATCTATCCAGCCTACAAAAAGATTGCGCTGGTGCAGCTGTCATTGATTGTCATGTAGTCCTCATTTCCTTGCAACAGCAATTCTGTTTAGGAGCCAAAATGTGCTGATCGACTGAAAAATGACCTCTTGAAATATTTATGAAATGAATTCTTGTAAAAGTTATTAAAGTGAAAACTTTATGTAGTGTTAGTAGGCAAATAGTCTATAATTTCGTGGCTGGAATCTAACATCGGCTGTGGGTACCATGTAAGCTCCACTACTACTTTGGGAATACAGTTGGATCTTCGAAAGCTTCGTTGAAAAGTTGAGTTAGGCATGGGGCGTGGCAATGAAGTATTTATGCATACATTTTGGGTAGCATCAGGACATGGCGACTTCTAGTTCTGTGTCTTTTCTATAGCCATTGTAATATCAGCAAGGGAAATGTCAAAGTTTGGCATCTTATCGATGTTAACGATTAAGCTTCTCTTTCCTCCCGCAGCCAACATGATCCTTCATCGTCCTGCTTTTGTTTAGCCAAGATATTTGACCAATACAGAACGCTCATCAAAACTTGTTTTTGTTCGTTTTTATTGCCATTCTGCGACTGTATATAAAATTGCTTCGGGTACAAAGCGAAGGTAGACTATTCTTGACGTCATCGGATCAGCGAATTCTCGTATCGAGTGTAGCAATTCCTTGTTTCACGCGTTCCTCGTCAGTTTCCAATCTCGTATCCAGATCGTTTAGGTTCATTCACAACATCGTTCTTTTGGCAATTGATCCCATTTATCATGTTCTTGGGTACTTTTCCTTTTCATTTGAAGTATCCTGACAGATCCCTGATTTCCTTCCTAAATTTATTGATTTACATAATGATTATTTTCTTCCATGGTGGTATGAATTCATTTTTAGACTTCGTGACCTTGGATGTTCTACCACCTTCCTGTCTGATCTTTCTATCAGAAATCAGTACAAACTGCCCAAGCGGCACAGAGCTCTGCATCAGACTATTCTTCTAAAGAAATAATTCGTGATATTTTATTTCCAAGTGTGGAATTCATTGTTTTAAAAGTAGCCAAAAATTCTCACTCCCGATGACCTAAGGTAAACACATGTGTTCGTTGTCGTTTCTCCAATGAGGCACATTTCTACATTATTTGATATTTCTGGTAGTTTTTTTTTTTTTTTTGTAGTTTATTGATGAGGTGTTTTTTACAGTTTGGTCTCGCTTGATTTTCAATCACATATTCTCATTCAACTTCTCCTCTTTCTTGTGGTTGTTCCTGGCCATGGAATGGAATCTCTGGTGATGTGTTCCCTTGCAGTTGCGTAGTTACCTGTTGTTTAAGTCTGTTCAATCTGGCAGTTGAGAACCACTTTGTGTTCATTTACCACGCAAGCATTATGGGGATGTTCATCTCTTTCGACCATTTCATGCGTTGTATTTTTTTTTCCTTGATTAGGAAGACTCTGTTGGTGAGGAACTCAAGTCCCCCCGACCTTCAGCATGTCAAGCTGATGTCTCTGCGGTAGCCGTCAAGTGGTATGGCGCCGCGCCTAGACTGTTGATCTGCACTAGGACGGGTGGCATCCACTGGCACGGGTAACTCATTTGACACAGTTGGCCCGGTGCCTGAATTTACTGCGCGGTCTTGCGAGGACCGATCGCCAGCTTTAAATACCTTTCATGTTGTTGTTGTTGTTGTTATTATTATTATTATTATTATTATTATTATTATTATTATTGATTATACAATTTTCTCATACGTCTGACTTTCATGTATTATTCTGTTGATAAAAGAATTACTTGAATTCAAATTTTTTTTTCCAATCTGACTCCTGAGTGGGACGATTTTAACAAAAGAAATGCGTTTTATTCTCCCTCGCAACATTGACGGATGCTCGATAACACATCATTGTCGATGTTCAAGAAACAAAATCTTAAGGGAACCCAACAGTGGAGTCAAATGGAGAAAGCGGTGGCGACGGGGACAGCAGTGGTTGCCAAACGGGAAAATAATCAGAGAGCGGCCCGCGCCCTGTCTCAGCCAGGGTTTATAGTCTATTAGTGCGCACCGCAGTAGACGCTCCGCCGACACGCCATTCCAGAAAATAAATTTGGTTCGAAGTTTGAAGACGAGTCATAAAGAGTTTAACGCGACGTCTTAAATTGTGTGTCGAAAGAGAATCGAATGCGGTAGGTGAGTCGTTCCCATGCCACGTAATGGGAAGGTGCAGGGTTCAATTCCCTTGCCGACCACTGACAGTTTGTGTTTGTTGTTTTATTATTATTTTTGCAGATTCTTCGAATTTAATGTTCGCAATCTTATTTCAGTGCTTTCTTTGGAAAACAATTATCATGTAAGAGAACCAAATTTGTTGAATCGTTCGTGATCTTGCTTCTGAATCTTTGTTTAGAAATTTTCCCAAGAACTTTTACTTTCTCGTACACAAAGGTTTTTACGGAGTAATGTAGAGAAAGTTATATAATGCTGCGGAAAATCGATTTCGAGATTTAAATGGAAATACCATTTCGAGATTCCTTGATACTGAATACTACTTGATACCTATTTTTTTAAATTCAGTCTATTTGTCCGTTAGTTAATATTGAAAAAATGTGCATTGGTTAGTGCGATGTTGAAAAATGTTAATTCTAAAGTAACATTGTTATCATTGTTGCTCTGAAAACGAATGAAGTGAAAGTCATTGGAATACATAGATTCATTTTTGCAAAGCACTTAAAGATCATGTTCGCATAAAAAGGTCAGTTTTAGTTTTATTAGTTTTTGATCAACTGATTATGTTATAAAGCAGTAACACGTTTACATTTAGTCTGATTCGACCCCCTGAGAAAGGGACTCGGGACAGACGAGCCAAAGTACGAGGACACTAAGGCCCCACGTAAGACATGAATGTTTTTCAGTTGTTTTTGAGGCGAGGGGGGCATTCCAAACATTGTACCAGAACCATGGTAGACTCACTAAGGTGGAGCCAATGGATGCCATGAATTCCATATGTAAACTACAGGACCGTGATTAGTGTTCGGGGTTCGCGAAGGTACTCTTCATCATCTCCAAGTGAAGCGATAGATGCCACGACAGGCTCTGCTAGTCACTTAGACATCGAAGATAATAGGAAACTAACTAGATCGTAAAATTCTGTGTCATTCTGTCGCACGACTAGTTTTAATTCTGAATATCATTAATTCCAAAAAGCAATTGATGATCGTGAAAAATTGTAATTTAATCCACTTAGGAACAAAGCAATGTTTCAATTATTGATTCATTTATTTACCATTAATTGCATCCATTTATTTCTCCAACCTGAAGTGGAATTCCTACTATAAACATTAAACTCTCTAACCTCAAAAATGGAATGAAATTGTTGTGTATATCCTCTACCCTCTTCTCAGTGAAGAGCTTCTAACTAAAACGTACATTTATTTATTGTTTGAACCCATCTCAAGGCCCCTACTTCCACTTGGCCAGAGCGTTTAACCTTGGGATGTGATGGTTCATATCATAAACTGGATGAGTGCCGCCGTGTACGCTCAAAATTTTCTCAATGGACCCTACTCGATTACAAGGCCCACGACTCCATTCCTGCCGACCCAACTTCCCAGATGGAACGTGAGCAGAATTTGCTCTTTCCTTAGCGCTCGACCCAAGACAAACTCCTGCTACGATACCCACTGTAGGTGCCAACCTTCCCATTTGGAATCATAACGCCTGTATGAACTGACATTCACCAACGAGAAACTAAAGGCACTCGGTCGCCTGGAAATGACAAGTAATGGAGTTTCCGTATCACATGCACGACACATTTTTACGCATGATAGAGTATAGAACTACTGGCAATTAGTCTCGTGAAATTCTTCTATCTGAGATAACGTATAGTTGGACGCGATAAACATTAAATACTTATTTAGTTTGTAAAAATTTGATGAAGCAATTTTCATATTTCATTTTCTTACTTCTTCTTGACCCAAAGCTTGATGATATTGTTTAAGACGTTTTCCCATGCTACAAATGTCTGGGCAAGTTTTTAAAATTTTCATGAATTCTGTACGGTTTTGTTTCAGTACAGTAAACAATAAAGAAACCACGAAATGCTGGTAAAGAAGATTCAAAATGTCCAGCTTTAATCATTATGAAACCGTTTTCTTTGGTAACGTGTAGGAGTTATGTAGAAAGAAATCAATGGAACATTGCAATCAATCATTCGGAAGACGCTCAAATATACATCTTCGAAGGTTGATTTCTCAGCTTGTTTACAGCATTCAGGTGGTTTTACTGTTAGTAATGAAGTTCAATTTACGAGATGCTACTTTTCATACCGAGACACTGCCCTTACAAACATAAAATGAGTATGCTAACGTTTTTACCGTGTTTACCGGGTATAAAAGTAACATTGCTTCCTCCTTGGGGTGGCTAGATTTTCCCTCAAGCGTGCGCAAGTTTCAGGCAAACTTCAGTTCCCCCGAGCAATAGTTACGAGCGCTGCCGTCGCTTTTCAAAAGAGAATTTTACCCATGGCATGCGAGGATGGAATATTTTGAAAAAGTGGCTATAATCTGGTAATCATGAGTTGACATTTTAAAATGTGCGAATTTTCCACTGTTTCAAAAGATATGTGGAAATTGTTTGTTCAGTGTGTTCACAATTACTTCTACTTATGTTCTACAGGGACGCTGTAGGCACTCTAGAAACCAAAGAAATCTGTCCTGCTCCCCCTTCGGACAAATTCGAACCAGAAATCGCGCCAAGAAATTCATAGATAGAACTTTCAATCGTCTCCATCCTTTGCCTCACGCATTGAGTCATCAACCTCAGTTAACCTCAGTCCTGAATTAACCTCATTATGATCCTCAGTGACTAGCCTTCTCAGCCCATCCTGGAATGTGTGGTTTTGATGGATGGGTGAGTGTGTTCATGACATGTTGAGCAGCCGAGGAAACGGAAGAATCCCGAGGAAACCTGCCGCATACCCTCACAACAATTTCCTTTTGAATCGCCCGTGATATGAACCCCCTGACTCAAAGGAGGAACCGCTGAGAAGACTCAGGGCATCGACTGATATCACTGCAGGGCCTCTGGCCGAGAGGTCGTACGGTTCAAGTCCCGACGGTGACAGGATTTTCGACACTAGCTAGATAGCTGGAGCAAATTCAGCCACCGTCTCGAGGAGAATTCTAGCTTCCGGCTCCTGGGAACGGTATTTTTCCATGATTTATCCGATCAGCTCCTGGCGAATGTCAGAGCAGTGCACTAAAAAACGGCCACGGCTCGCGTGGGATCTTTCCTTCCCTTTACTTCCTAACACACACTTCAATCCACTACACTACCACACACATCGGGAGACCGTTCGAGAGCTTAGAGCTTATCCGGGCAGGGGCGGCGCCCCGCTGGAGGGAGATACCTGGTTGGGAAAAGGCTGGAAACCGATATGTAGGTAGGCGACGGATCTTACCAACTAGCGGGGAAGATCACCGCCACCTTCCGTGAGTAAGGCATGCACTACACTTGCGTAAATAATTACCACAGCGTGTGACGCGGCCGGAAACACGAAATAAGTAATCACTCATTCCATCATTCGCCTGACGCATCGAGACGTCATCCCGAGTTTACCCTTCTTTATGATCCTCAGTAGCTAGCTTTCTTGACCCATCGTAAAATAAATGATTTTGATGTATGGGTGACGATATTCATGAGATGAATAATGTCGAGCAGCCGGGAAAACGAAAGTATCCTTACAATCCCTGCCGACAACCACCGCAATTTCCACTTGAATCGCCCGTGATTTGAACCCGGGTACCCAAAGGTGGAAGACGCTCGGCCTGACCACTGCAGCACGGTCCAACCCCCTTTATCGCGGCGAGAAATTCCGGTCCGCGCTCAGAATTTTCTTGGCGGCCGACCACGGTCGCGCGCGCCTCGCGGGGAGTCCGCCGCCGAGACGCCTGACTTCGCTCCACCTCGCCGCGCCCACCGGCCCAACTTCCGCGCGAGGACGTGAGGCGCCTACGCGGCCGTCGCCGCTCCGCGCCGTCCCCGGAGAGGAGTCTTGGAAGTCGGCGCCAGCGCCCCGCCCCGCCCCGCCCCCTCCCGCCCCGTCCTCATCCTTCTTCCCCCGCACGTCTTCCCTCCGCGAGCCGCAAGAAATACGGCAAATAAATACGGCGGAGCGTGCGGTCGGTCGGACGACCGGCCGGGCGGCCGGCCGGGCGGCGGCGGTGGCGTTTTTGTCAGCGGGAAACCGATTTTTTCTCGAATGATTTATTTCTAGTAAATTAACTCGACCATATTTCGGCGAGTGTTTTATTTGGGCCCGGGCGGTCGCGCGGGGCTCGCGTGTTGGACCGCTCGGATTCGCCGACTGCAGCAGCTCGTTATGTGCGGGGCGCTCCGGTCGAGGGAAGCGGCCACGAGGTGCTCCGGTGGCAAAGCAATTATCTTCGGGGACCCGCATCCCACGCGGTGTTGATTCGTGTTGTCCATGTCCCCCTCTGCGTTTCTGGGTCCTGTCGATCGTGTTGTTATACTGTGTCTTGCGAGGAAGGTCAGCGTATTGTAACTACTCAAATACAAATCTTGAGACAAATTTCTGGGATGAATGTTCTGCAATAACTTCCTGTGGATTGGTGCCTAATGTGATCAAAGCTCGGCGCCTTGCGCCAAGGATCCAAGGGATTATATGTTCGCCCATTGTCTGTTTTGTGCGCTACCAACTTGTAGCTTCTTGAAGATGAGGCACCAAAAAATGAAATTAGCCGAAATCTCGCATGCAACAAATTAATACACCTTTTATTTTCATTTAAGCTTTTCATGCTTTGTTTTTCGTGCTTTTTTAATGAACCAAGAACGTTAAAAATGTTTAACTGCAATCCTCCCGATCTGCAAGTATGTACTACTTTATGACCACGACTTCAGACGTCGGTCTACTGAATGGTTCTTTTACTATACAATTCAAAATTTTCCATATCAGTCCATGACAGAGTTTTTTGATAAAATTAAGTATCTATTGCAAACTATTTCGATTTGATCAGTGTTTAATGTAATGAAACATATTAGTACAAAATGGATAACTTCACGAAAATTACTATAGATATACTTTAAGAGTATGTAAGGACATTAAGGTCTAAACAGTGTACTTTGCTAAAGTCGTAGGGCTCGTATCAAAATATTTAAATTTGGTTGTATTTATTCACGTCTTGAAAGTATGATTAATAATTTTCAAATAAATATCTCTTATCTGTGCGCGAGTTGGTTGGTTGCTCCAACACCACGCATATCAGCGAATTTCCACGCTTGACACATAGGCGCGGAAATCAAAATTGAGACGTTCAGGAAATCAAATCGCATTTGGCACCCCCAACTAGTGTCGTACAGGTGACGTAGTCAGCAGAATCTTGATGTAATTTAATCGGACTTCAGTGAGCATTGGCACGATTCTCACTGCCAATCGCTGTTGCAAATTCTAGGAATGCACTCGTTGGTCTTATTAAATGGGAATGTTATAGCCCACTGGTTCCCCTTCACTAGTTTTCGGGAATGCGTGTGAATGTTTGATCGATATAACACTTACGATAATAAGTTTGTAGGTACTTCCATATCAACTATCTGTAAATAAAATTTGAGTGTCTGACTGTGATTTGAAAGTAAATTCCACTTTAAAATCTATGTGGTTATTTACATGATATTTAAACGTAACGTGTTCAATTGTTCTTTCAACTTCTGTCTGTCTGTCTATCTGTCTGTCTATCCGTCTGTTTGTCCGGGTTAATCTGGGGGAACAACTATACCGATTCGGTCGAGTTTTTACCGATTCGATAGAGTAATTTGTCGGGCATAATAGAGGCATTTTTAGAACTCGTTATTTTTCATTACTTAAAGAAAAATATTTCTTTGCTTTATATAAATTAATAGTTTTATTCTCACATTTAATAAAATTCTATACACGAGACGTACACCATTCTATTCACGAGAAAAATTTTACTGACTACATGATAGTTCATAATACTAGCTCTATCACCTTTTTCCAATCCTTAAAGCAATATTTTAGTGCGCGCGTCTCTCATTTTGTTGGCAGAAATCTCTAAAACGATGAGGAAATTCACCAGAGTGAATGAAACGTTTCTATAAGCTCATAAGATTTCCTACTAAATGCATTTTGATCCATTCCGATAGTGGAAAGTTCATCTGTATTTCGAAACGTTTTCTGGAAGTATGGAAAAATGCATCTTCTTCCAGTTGCCCGAAGCAAAGATATCATATTAAACGTGACAGGGACGAGCAAGGCATGGCGGGGCGCGGCAGTGCACGATAAGGAGGGACAGGGAAGAGCTGGGCGGGTGGGATCGGGCAGAGCGGGCCGAATTGGGCAGGATGTGGTCTGGCAGGACGAAACAGGCTGAGTTGAGATGATTTTCTCGAAACTCGATACGTTGAATATTTTATAACTCTAAAGTTTTCTTCCCTCTATCAAATTCGATACATAGTAGTACAATTGATACTTTTTTGGTATCTGATATTCATTTAAAAATTTGCTATTTTTGAATATTTTTGGTGAGTGCTTATAAGTTTGTCTACAGCTTGCGGTATTCCCAAGAAGTATTTCAGGAGTTTCACGAAACCCTGCTCGTCAACGGACATATCTTTGGAACATTCATACATAAAATCGGTCAATGTGCAATTAGCCTTCAGAAAAATACACTTTTTGCATGTTTAGTGTTTTTGGAGAATTATGGAGTTTTGCCTGATTACTCCAGAATAGTATTCCAGATAGTGCTGTCCTCCATCACTAATTTTGATTTCTTGATTATGAAATCTTTCAAATTATTGTTTGAGTCTTGGTATTTAACTAATTATAAAAGTTTTAGGATATTATGTGCAAGCTAAAACGAACGCGTGTTAGAAATTTTGACACATTCATAGTAAAAACCTATTATTTCTTGATTTATCTTAAAATCTTATTATAGTGCTCTGTGGTTGTATGATACTTCTAGTGCCTAATATATCAAATGTATTGCAATCCATGAAACGTACTTTTCGATCTGCAAAAAATGAATTATTAAATATGAAGTGACCAAGTGTATATCATATTTATTTTTATTTTTCAGGAAACTCAAGACATGCCACTCGGCTTAACTTAAACACTTTTGAGAAATATCATTTAAATTTTGTCTGTCCTCTTGAATCCGACAAGAGAACATATTAGTTTGAAGAACTTCCCTTGGTGTTTTGGCAGTATGCACGTTCAACTAAAAATAATTATTTAACTAAAAATTCACACTTTTCGATTTTTTGGCTGTCTTCTCATTTCTGGTTGAAAATTGTTTCAGCATGACAATGTAACATTTCTATCAGAGTCATAGTTACAATGTTTACTGAAATAATATGGATCGAAAATGCCAAAAGGATTAATCAATCACACACTCAAGTGTTATACGTACTGAATGGAGAGGTCTATATTGAATGATTTATGGCTTTTGATCTATGATTTTTTAGAAGACCTGCAACAAAGGTTCTATTTATTCGCCACTCCATTAAAATGACAATGAACACCAACGGTATCGTCACAATTGAAGCTTCATTTTATTTTGCATATTACTAGCTATCAAATGAAATGTAGTTCGTCGGCATCCAAATTGACAAAATCCTATTTTAAAATCATAAAAAACTAAGTGAAATTACATGTTTTGATTTATGCTTTTATGAAGATAACTACATTGAAAGGTAATATCAATAGAGTAATGTTTTCAAAATGCACCCGACTCTCGTTGATACACCACAAGGTGTGATTCACTTAGTCTACATATTTTATGTGATAGTATTAATTTGCTCTCTACGACATTTACACGTAATTATTTATCACTGAAGGCATATTATCGCTTTATTAAGGTACATTAGTACCTTGTTCTGAAATAATTCTTCTGTAATTTATCATTTGTCTTTGAGAGTATTGTTAATTGGTTGCACTCGTTTCTGACATCGTATAAAATTATATTCCATCCTATTGCTATTGGATTTATTACTGAAATAGGGATAGTTTTACGAGGATGTCTAACAGATTGTAAATGTAGTGTTTTATCTAATTGCTAACGCGTTGACAATTTTTATCGTGTGCCTTGAATACGTCTTCTTAGACTACACGGCTTTTCCTGGTTTATAGGTGGAACACACTTGTATTTCCTCATTATATAACGCGAGTGATTCATGCGTTCTCAGAAATGATCTAATATAGCTGGTTAAGTAGGAGGAATACGTTATTGATAGTATGGTTACTTCATAGAAGCTTGAGCAGTACCTATTAAACTCAGAAATCTGTCAACGCCATGTGTCTGCAAAGGTCATAACACTACCGCTGCAAAAATACAATTAAATATATTTTGTCTACGAGAAAAGCAAAGAAAAAGTAGGTCTTATTTAACTCCTGCAATCAAAATTAAACTTCGATTTCACCAAGAAATGCTATGTTAATATTTGAATGAGGAAAGACACAGCTACAGAATACCGCATTTTTTGCCCATAGAATACAACGGAGAAAAATTTAGCTTGTTTTATATTGTTTTCCTAGAAGTGCGACCCAGCTGCATGACAAGATGTTAGCCCAAGAGAGTTATGTTTCCCTCCCACGATTGCTAAAGGAGACTAACTTGCTCACTAACTCAGGTTTCAATTGATTTTATTTTTGGGGGAATTTAGACAGTCTAAGTGCTAGTAAACCTTCTGGCAAGTTTCGGAGACAGAGCCTCGCATCACAAACAAGATTTCGTTTAAATATGACGTTTCGTCAACGAATAATACGTTAAACTCATTTTAGCTGATAAATATTTGCATTAATACAGTAGGTCAACGTGATACACGTGATACAAAATTCAGTAGGTCAACGTGATACCTTACTGGAAAATCCTATATCGATTACAGCCAATATCCATAGGAGTTTAATTTGAAAAGTTAATTTCTTCTGGTTGATGTTTTCTAGTAATGCAAACACATGCAAAATAAAATCAGAAACGTGTACCAGAAAGACGAAACAAATATCAACTTGAATCACAAGCTGACTGCTCCCAGGACCGATGGATATTTTTTTCTGCCTTTGTGACATATGGTTTAAGTGAACCAGTCTGATGTCACTGCGTGGTATCTTTCTACGGATTTAAAACGATGAAAAAGAAACGGCTTTATTTTATTAACCCCGACATGGCTCTAGAACTCCAGAATATGGCAAGAGTGAATTGGTGTTTATAGAATTGGGAATTTCTCTCGTTCTAGAATGTCGAGAAGATCACAAGCAGTCTAGACTCAACTAAAGTTGTGCTGCACTCTCTGCGCGCTACTTCGAATTATGGGGAATACTGGAAAATATCGGTTGTGTGAGCGAAAGGCTCAAGTTGTTGCTCAGTTCAAATCATATCCGCATTCTGGTATAGTTTGTGTATTTTCATACTTAAGCTTTAAACATGTTGGTAAAAGTTGTTCATATACATTTATAGTACTTATTAAATTGTTTGTTTAAATTTCACAAACAAATGTTCATCTAAAATGGATGAACCAAGTATAAGTGAAACAAAACGAAAGCATTAAATGTAAATGAGAGAAATTCGTAGTATTCTACGTATTTTTATTAAGATTTCCGATGCGTAATATAAATATTATTTAATGTACGAAATTCTTCGAAGCTTTCTATATCAGAGAAGTTCTGATTATGATGAACATTAAATGCGATATTTTTATATTCTATGATAATCCAACATGTGCTGTGCGGACGAGTTGGCTCAAGAGGTGTCGAAAAAACCGAATTTGGAGGTCTCAAAACGTATTCCATCGTTTCCTATCCGTCCCTGATGTTTTCTTTGTATGTGACCATATTTATATCAATTTTTTTATTTCATACAGATATTTTATGTACGTAACAACAGCATGAACTCCTCTAGTATCAGAGATGTGTTTCTTCGTTTTGTCCACGCTACGGCTTAAAATCAAAATATGCCCAATGTTAGGAGTATCCTGTTAGACAGACGGTTTGGATAAATCAGTATGTATGACGATGAACGATTATTTCGAACATTACTCGGTTAACGTCAGTATTAACCGCACGCTCTGGTTAAAGAAAGGTGACTGTTCGAATGTGAGACATATTGTAGGATCGCAATAAATAATTTAGCATAAAAAGCCCATGGAAATTATGCATTGAACATTCTCGAGGTTGTTTTTTGTAATTCGATAAGTCGCTAATTGGCAAATTCCCAGCGAATCGTCAACTGAGGTATGTAATAAGGTTAAGTTACGTTAGGTGGTATCATGTATATACAGAAATTTACGACTGACTAGTAGAACTCGAAACTATACACCTCGTCTCTCACTAGCCTTAGACATTTCTCGCCATCAGTCTGATCTCTGTTTACGAGAAACATATTTTATCTGGTATTCCTCATCACCGTATCTTACTTTACCTGCCTTAGCCACCTCGCTTATCGGGCTGAGTCCGAAGTATGCTTGGAAGCTGTTTCTTTTTGGTCTGTATCCACACGTTTTGTATCATGTGATCTTTAACCGATTGATTCGGGAGTTAGCCAGATTCGTACTTCATCCGTAACACACTCAGGGAAACACACGTAATGATTAGTGCCTGTGTTATTCCTCTCCCCAGCCGTGATTCATCCTTGGAATTCCAGGTAGCACGCATCTGGACAAGAGCTTCCTTCTCCTCGAGCGAGCTCCCAGCGAAGGTCATGGAGAAGAAAGAGTGAATCCCTCACAGGGACTACTTGGACCGCTGCTTCGTTCGAAAACGGCGAGGAAAGCTGTAAAAGTGCGGAGGTGGAACTGGCGGAGACGTAGGCGAGGGATATTTATTTGCTCGTAGGTCCAGGTAGTGGAATGAGTCGCATTTACTGCCGCGCGCGCGGACGGTTCCAGAAAGCTTCCTTCTCCGTCCCTGCGCCACCTGCAACAGACAGCGGACAAGTGAATCATTTGCTTTAAGTGCCCGGCCGAGGAAAGCGGTTGGAAATCTTTGCCGAGGAGAAATGTCAGTTTTCCGTGAGTGAACTCATGACGACTCGCTGCGCCTCCAGGTGCGTCTTTTCTCAAGCGACCAGCGAGCATGGAGTAAAGAATTTTGATGACTAGGGGACGGATTTTGATGACCTAAAACATCGCCAAAAATGATCAAAAAAATGCTCTTAAAATATTTTTAAAGTGCCCTAAAAGCAATGACTTACAAAATTTGATCAAAGCCTGTCCAGATGAACAACTCATGTTCTCGAATGTTTCTAACGTAATCGAGGCTTCCCATAAACTCAGCTTGCAAACGTTTGGTTTGGGCTGTTCTTTATCAAGAAATCTCTGTTTAATTATCGCGAAGTCGGTCGAATCGACAATGGCACTAATAGACGTCACAGGAACCTTATATTACATACAACGGCTGACATTACAATTTCTGAGTGAAGAAATCGAATAGACTACTCAGGAATTCGGTGAAGAACATTTGTTGCATCTCGTAAATATTATATGAACCAAGTACTACGCAAATGATATTAAAATCGATTAAATCAGCGAAAATGCTTTAAAATTACGGGAAAAAGTTATAAATATTATCTATTAGTCGAAACCGACGAAAAATGCGAAAAAAATTATAAAAATAGATCATTTCCTTTTGTCATATCATATAAGTATCTGTACTAATAGGCATTATTCTAAAGTGAAAATAAAAAATTGCATATCATTAAAATCCCTAATGAGGTCTTTGCGAAATAACGTAAATACGTGATGAAGCGTTTGTATATGACAGGAGCTTCAGAGACTCAATCCCGATTTGTTCGTCTCTTTATGTGTTTACTTTTTCTCTTCATACATATTGTTTTCCTTCACTTATTTTTTGTCTTAATGCATTCCGGAAACTGGTGCTGGGTGGCACACCTTAGTAGTTTTTAATTTTTTATGCATCTCCGGTTTAGTTTTGACAAGTTTGATTGTATTAATGAGCATTATTTTTATTAGGTTACCTTAGGGTATTTTTGTAGTTTGTTAATTTTAACAGCCGAATGTTAAGAGTCGTTAAAAGTCTTCAAATGAAGATGAACCTCGGAACCCCACTTGTGAGTGGGATGGCACAGGCCTTGGAGTAGCACTTGGAACCACATACTGTACATGAGGTATGTTGGGCACTGTGGAGTATTAAATCATATCAAAATTAATCTTTTTGCCTTGCAGAACAACCTCACATTGACAACTGTAGTCTTGGCAGCTTCAGAATCAAGTATTTAAAAATCTGTCTTTATTTTGATTTAATTAGTCTTTTACCTCTTTATAATAAAAAATACTTCTTGTCTTTCTTGGAAGATTGAGTTAGTAAACTCATTTTATTATTTAATGCTTTAGAAAATTAAATATCAGCAATTGATAACAAAAAGTTAGTCTTTTCATGTCCGCTGAGTACAAGACTTCCTTGTTTAGTTTTATTGTAAAAAGATATTGAAATAAAACTATTACATAAAAAGTTATTACAATGATTTGCATATCACTATGAAATTACTTCTTTATACGAGTAAAATGTATATTTTAAAAGAACTTTCGTGTGGTAAGGTACAGTTTATTAACTTCACTTCGTTTATTAACAGTCTTGAAAAAGTTCATACACTTCCTCGAAAATTGTCTTGCTTCAAAACCCCATTGTTTTCTAAAACTAGCAACCAACACTCGGAAAGGAAATGCAGATATCTCATGCACGAATTTTCAATTGGTACTTGTTAGAAATGTAAAATTATATCTTTATTAGGTTCCTAAACATTACTACCAAGGACAATAACTTAAATTACAGAATCACTACTTTACTTTCTAAAGTAATCTCCCGAAATCGTTTATGGAAAGAATTAGTTATTTTAGATAGCGTTGTAAAGATCTTCATACGAAGATCTATAAGGTAGGAGCTGCAATCATTAGAATTCTCTTAAAATTTCCAAAACTAAAAGTTATAATTTTTTTTACTTGTTTTTAGATATTTTGAGTTTTCCTCCAGTCCTGAAAGTGTTTGGAGAATCAAACGCTTGACCTTGAGCCTGAGAGAAACACTAACCATACAAATGCATTTCATACCCATGACCCGGGGGAGAGCGAAGTCCCATCCAGGGGGGTGGGCAGGGGCCCCAGGCCCCGAGGGGTCGGACGCCCCGCCTCCGGGGCGGCGGCCGGCGCCCGGGATTTCGGGGAAATTGTAGGGCGGGGCCCGAGGTGCCCCCGCGTTGCAACGTCCGACGTGCCCCGCCCCGGTGCGTGGCTTGGGATGAGCTGGGGAACGAGGCCACGGAAGGGGGCGCGAATTTTTTATTCCGCCCGGGACGTGCCCGAGGCCTACAAGCGACTACCTGCGGTAGCTCCCAGTGGAGGTAGAGGCTCTCCTCAGAATCTGATCTCTCCCGATGAGGGGCCTCCGAAATGCGTTTTTTGTACCCATTTGAAGCCGGCGTTATATCTTGAAGGTGGTATCTATATATCAAATAAGTGCCTGTCTCCGGGAGTCTTATTTTCTAAAATCCATTTGGGAAAATTGTAAGTTGCCAGGAAAATGTTGAGCATCAGAATTTAGTGTTATATTTTCTGAGATATTTTCTGGGAGTTAAAGCATCTACCCTCCTCTCAAATTCCTCATTCCGTGCAGCACATTTACAATCTTAAGTTGAACGAGAATCTCTCTATATTGTTGCTCAAATCACGCTTTAAATCAAAATAAACTCTTGTGGTACACAAAACGCCTGAATCTGAAGTTGAATAGTGTCAATTAAACATGTCAGAATGTGTCGGAAACTATTAGTATCATCAATTAATTATTAAATTAGCATTATTGTTTTCCTTTCTACTTTCTCATTCTCTGTTTCTTCCTAAAGAAGCTGTTCGGGGTGATATTAGTGATGATAATAATAATTTTCACCTTGAAACACTTCATTTAATTGAAATTTGATTGGCTTTAAACGGGGAGAAAATACTAGACAATTAACGGAGTTTATAATGACAACTATAATAGGCCGTCATTAAAGTGGTCTTCCGTGTAAGAAGCCTTCATTTCGTGTGGACGACCTCTACCCTCAATCATGAGCCTGGCTACCTCTGTAGAATGGCAACCGCGGAAATTATGAGGGAGATATACTGAAAAAATGTTGCCTGAACCTAAAAGTTGCAGCTGGCGGTTCCCTTTCAGTTTGAAGATCCCGAAATATTCGACCTTGTGATTTATCCCTTACAAAATACATCATTGTAGATAAGCAAAGAAATTTACTAATTCGAGGGTTTCAACACAAATAACTCACAAGTACTGGTTTTTAAAATAACGTGCAAAATGTCTAGCTTAAAAGTTGCTTAATTGTGATAACAGTTTATCACCTCAATGTTTGAGGAAACTGAAAATGTAACAATATATTATGGAATTTTCACATATCACTATCAAAATGAATACATTGTATTAAATCGAAAGTTTTTCAGCTGTACGTTCATTCCGATAGTCTCCTAATAACAACTGTCGTAAATGCCGTTCACGCGTGTAAAAAAAACAGACAGGTCTGTAGCTGTAGGTCTACAGTTAAGTAAGTATTCTTGGGAGATACGCCAAGGCAACAGCGACACAGTCGATACATTGAAGCTTCGAGCGTCAGCAGCAAAAACTTACCATAAAATATTGAGTTCTGTAGCAGTTTATCTGTGTTGAATGGACATTCTACATAATATTGGCATTAAATAAACAGTAATTTTTTAAATAAAGAAAAAATAAATCAATATTTGAAATAATAGACGGATTAAATAATCGGAAATATACAGTTTATGAATATTTGTAAATAACAATTAAGAAAATTAAATTTGTTAATTGTGTCGTGTGACTGAATGGTATACCTCACGCTGTCTTCTTAAAAAAGTATCCCTATGATGTGCACGTGCGAATCCTTTGGAAACCCTAGTATACGAGTGTATGCGCTTTCAGCGTCGACCACCACGACGCGACGGCGGGGCGGCGAGCCAACACGTGCGGGCCGCGCTCCACCCGCGAATGTGCGTCTCAGCCGACGGCGGCCTCGTCCTCCGCCGCCCCCACCCTCGATGCTTCCCCGCCCCCGCCGCCACCCTCTTTGCCTCCCCGGCCCCGGCACCACCCTCTTGGCCTCTCCGGCCCTCCGTCGTGCCCGCCGCCACCCTCTTTGCCTCCGCGGCCCCTCCGCCGTCCGCATCCCCGGCCCCGGCACCACCCTCTTGGCCTCCCCGGCCCTCCGTCGTCCCCGCCGCCACCCTCTTTGCCTCCGCGGCCCCTCCGCCACCCTCTTTTCCTCCCCAGCCCTCCACCATCCCCGCCACCACCCTCTTTGCCTCCCCAGCCCCTCCGCCATCCTCATCCTCGCTCCCACCACCACCCTCTTTGCCTCCTTGGTTCCTGCGCCACCTTCTTTGCCTCCCCGGCCCCTTGCCGCCGTCTCCCCCGCCACCCTCTTTGCTTCCCCTGCCCTCCACCGTCCCTACTGCTCCCTCTTTGCCTCCCCAGCCCCTCCGCCGTCGCCCGGGCGCCCGCTCCAACTTTCAACCCACTCCCACCGCCATGCCACCCCGACTCCCCGGAGACGGGCGCGTTCGGCGGCGCGGCAGGGGCGGATCGGAGGCGGGGCAGACGCGGGGGCGGGGACGGCGAGCGCGCCCTGCGCTCTGCAGAGGAGCGCGGACAACTGCTTGAGACGCGGCGGCGGGGGCGGGGCGGCGCGGTGCGCAGTCGCCGCCCGCGGAATCTGAAAATTTTAAGCGCGCGTATGGAACGGAGCGGCTCGGCGTCGCGGCGACGGCCCCGCTCGGCGCGGAGGCAGGCGCGCGCCGTCCGTCCGCCCTGCCCAGCCCGGCCCGGCCCGCCTCACCGCGCCGCGCCGCGCCGCGCCGGCCGCCGCAGCCGCCGCCGGCCGGCCGGCTGGCTCCCGCGGGGCGCCTGGCCCCACCCGACCCGACCCGGCCCTGCCCGCCCGGTCCGGCGCGAAGGCGAGGCGCGACGCCTGCAGGCAGGCCACCCGCCGCGCACCGCACGCACATGCCCTTGCAAATTCACTTGTCATGCGATTCATATTTGAGAGACCTAGGGCGAAATTATCGTTTTCCTAATTTCAATCCCTATATTGAACGATTTAGCAGGTTTTCTCTTCACGATAATTAGTTGCAATAACTTTATTATTATTATTATTATTATTATTATTATTATTATTATTATTATTATTATTATTATTATTATTATTATTATTATTATTATTATTAGTATTACTATTATGTGTAATAATCTTAAGCATGACTTTATATCTATGCATCTCATCACTTGCCAAGTCAGATAAATATTCATTGAATAAATGAATTCTGGAATTGACTCAATTTGCTTTTAATGAAGTATTTTCCATGTTCTACTCTACCTAAGAAGTGTATTTTAATATTTACATCCA
The DNA here is from genome assembly GCA_011170035.1 of Teleogryllus occipitalis. Classification (NCBI taxonomy): domain Eukaryota; kingdom Metazoa; phylum Arthropoda; class Insecta; order Orthoptera; family Gryllidae; genus Teleogryllus; species Teleogryllus occipitalis. The sequence continues at coordinate 118,001 of BLKR01000622.1, read as the reverse complement.
CTTATGTTGAGTATATTGAAGTAAAACGAGTATATTATCCTTCTAAGGTCTAAGTTAAACATGCCCCCAAAATATTGAAATATTTCATTAGAGCTTCCTATATCTGAATGACGAAAACAAGTGAAGATGTGGAGATTCGAATTTTCGAATGTTGGTCGTTAAATCATAGCGATCATCCCTAGCGATCTGAACAACAGTAGAAAGCCTGGAAACTAACATTTTGAAAAATATGCGGTTTTACTTATTTTAATTGGCATCTTTAAAATTCAAGAAATGTCATTCTTATTTTGTATTTAACCAAATATGAAAATATGATAGGGGGTAAGAAGGCAAGAGGTATAAATGACCTTTCGGTGAAAATAGAATTATATGCTGGAATGGACAGTTTAACTATATGAAATATTGGCGGCAAAAGAGTGTTATTTTTTCTCTGTCCTGTGCGGTAATTCAAGATAGTAAACTACTAAAAGAAACTACTCTCGTGTTTGGAGGCCACAAGTAACAAGTAGGACTAGAAGCTCAAATATTTTGTTCTCATATTGACACATCTTGCATCAGCTAGTGCGTGTTTTAGTTTAATTCGCTTTGGGCAGGAAGCCGCAATAGTTGAACCTATTTAGTTCGGCACCTTGACAAAATCATTTCAGTGTAAGCAAAGTGCTTTTATTTCCAAATTTACTTAAACATTGACTCCTTAGAAAGACTCCTTCTCGAAACCATTATGTCAAGACAAACGTACGTGCAATTTACAAAGGCTTAAATTAAAAAATCGACTTCCTTTCTCTCTCTTATACAGAACAACGTTTAATCCCTCGATGCCTGTTAGCTTGTATAATTATACATATTAATATGAAGCCTAAGCCTGTGAAAGGAGAAAGGCCGCAAGGTCTTGTATCGGAGCTTTCAACCAAAAGTAAGGTTCCATGAATAAAGCAAGCGAGAACAAAGTCTTGCAGGAGTTACTTCATGCATTACCAGTTTCACAAGCAGGGCAAGAGCCTGTAGGAGAGTGACGGAACAGGATCATGATGATGGTGATCATAATGATTCTACATTTGTGATGGAAGTTGAAAGCTGTGTTTTGGTGAGTGACTCGTATTTAGTAAACACTTATTTGTACAATTATATTTCGGGTTGGTACTCTGAAAATTATTATTGTTATTTTATTTATTATTACACTACCACTGATGCACCATTGGAAACCGAGGCCATCTTATCATTGCACAATGTTAACTTATGTGTAAACTACTTTTTTAAGACAATTATCAAAAATTATATATCAAATAATACCTTATAAATAATGAATATTACCTTACAACCACGAAATAAGTCATGTATACTCATTGTGTTTTTAGGGAATTTTAAATAATAAATTTAACTTCAGCTTGCGACTACTGAAAACTATGAAAATGTCACTAGTACGTCTTGGCTTCTCGTCCCTTCATGTGAAATATAAACCGTAATATGTGAGTGTGACAATCCACGTAAGGAAACGGTATTCGTTTCAATATCCATAAAATTCGTTGTACGTTTAATATAGGTATTTTAGTGATGTGTTATTACGGTATAACGTTTATGTAATTCCATGTAAGAAAAACGTAGAATTGATTTCTTAGCAAGTGAATCGTCTGTATTCTATTTTTAACGCTAATTATTTGAACCTGTGCTACTGTTATTTAAAATGATAATAGTACAAACTATTATGAAATCTCATAGAATTTAACAACAAAGATTGAAAATTCCTCTCTGAACAATGTGTAGCGGTGAATATGTAACTATTTCCTAGCATAGACGTGGTGCGAAGCTCTCGTTTAGATTATACAGTTGCGCTATCTCCCACGTGTTCGCTCGCATGTAAATAACAAAACAGGGCCGTGAGAAAACATAGTCATCACGGGATGCGGGTAACCGCTGTTCCCCGCATGGGTACATCGAGCGCGGTCTGCTCGCTGCACGGGGCATGTACACGATTTGAAGTCATTTCTCCCGGAAATGCGATGCTCAGTACTGTAATTTACGAGTGTTGAGGTCGAAAAGAAAATATTAAATCAATGTGGAGTGTATAGAAATTGAGATGGCCCACGTTGATAGAAAACAATCATATAGAAAATGTTATTGCGTAAATTTTCTTAGAAAAGTGATAAATATATGCAAGGGTAGTTTCACTTGGATTCGTAATTTAAAGTTAAACTACAATAATTTGTTAAAAAAATATGTTGAAGTAATAAATTGCTGTTGTATTTCATCTATTAAAAAAATTTGAAATAGTGTAGAAAACACGTTGAAAGGCGTTTCTTTTATTTCCTCCCGATCATTTAAAAAATACAATATCTTACAACAATAAGTACATCGGTAAACTATTGAAATCACTTCTTTAAACAAACTGCAAATCTAAAACTTCAAGTTTGTCTTCGTCTATTATTTTGTGAAGGCGTCGTTGTCCTTAAGAAATAACAAAACGTGTTGTGATACTTAGATTTGTCGAGTTGAAATGTTTGCTCTGAGTATTGTACCTTCCGCCCAAGAGTACTAATCGCTTATTTACTAAATATATTTTTAAAACACACGATAGTAATGAATAAAATGACATCCAGTATATTTCAGTAGCGAAATTCGTATGTGAATGATTTGTTTGTAATAGTAATTGTAATAATTAGCATCTATGTCACAAATAATATATTCGTGCTGCCTGAGTTACGCGCAAACCATCGAATGTGTTCGTATGCGCCATAATGGGAATTTCCCCTGTGGCGCTTTTGCAAAATAGAATGATGTCAAGCGTGAATATTTGCAGCACATAATTGGAGTGGTACTTAGATCATTGTTACAGCAAACAGATTTCAAATTCGTATCATTAGGAAAAAGATTTTCAGAGCTGTGTTATTTTTATTTTGTCAGGAAAAATAATTAGTTTTTAAATTAATTGAGTATAAAGCAGATCTACCCTTCATCAGATATTACTGTCTTCCCTCGACAATGTCAATACATTTTTTCAGTAGGAGAGACATTTGTTACATTTTTTTCTTAAAATATTCTGTATATTGGAGAATGTGTTTATTGTTTCAGAAAATAAAAAAAGTATCAGAAAATTAATAATTATCAATAAATTTGGCTGAAGATTTGTATAAATGTAATTCTTTTTTCAATTATTAACTTATTAACATTATTCGAAGTATTTAGTTTTTCTCTCAATGTATTCTGCTATTATAAGATTTCTTTCCATTATGATAACTGCAGTATCTCTGACGCGGAAGTTCTAGGAATGGAGTTCCGACGGTGACAGGGTTCTTAATACTAGCTAGATAAGTAGGTCGAATTCATCTGTTGTCGAGATAAGCATTCTAGCGTTTGAAACATGAGTTATTGAAAGAGACTGCGTTTTATGGAAATAAATCTTGATGAAATTTTTGCTTGCCTTCATTGAATTTGCTGATTGTTACTTGTTTTCTCTCGAGAAATTACGAAATAAGTATTAATTGATCAGACACAGACATTTCGCTCTCTGAGTTATTTGCATTCCCTACCGAAACCTGTAATGATACCAGGGTGTCGTGGTGAGAATAGTTCCTTGCCTTTACTTTCTATGTTTAGTACGTTTAGTATCTTCCTGTTCTTCAGCTCTCACTTGTAGAGGCAAGGTGCGAGTACTATGAGCACGGAGATAGAAGGTGCCAACCGGGGTGTGAACAAGCGCTAAGACTGGACATGCAGACGGACGTCCGAGAACGGTCAGTGAGTGAACGGAGAGGTGGAGTCTGCCGTGCGCTAGCTGAGAACGAACGAGAAGCCACGATGCTCGACAGATTGCGCTAGCGTCTTAAAGATCTAGCCGTGAATTTCGACATTTCTCTTGAAATAATCAGTTAAAACGCCGTCTTTAGAACCAACTAAACGTGAGATATAGAGACCCCAACGGAGGCGTAATTGAAGAATATTGTTCTAATGGTTTTGACATTGTAACCAGTCAACATTATTTCCTGAGAGGAATATCGCAATCTACTCAATCACTTATTTTACTAAATGTTTAATTCCTGTATTTACATTATTATACGGAAATATATAAATTAATATAAATTTTTGAAGAAAAGTCTTGGATTTAATGAGGGATAATGAAAGTTTGAAAAAGACGTCCGAACGTTTTATCATCGGTGACCAGGTACGTGTATATCATAACTCATTGGACATGTTAATAATAAATAATAAAAGATGGCGTTTTGAAAGTAGTGGTGGAATATGATGTATTTAATTCTTATCAAAAAGAAAAAGAGTTCTGATAAATTTCGTTAATCATAAGCTGACATATCAGATTGTTGGAAATTTCGCTTTATGATTACGATGTGATAGAATTTTTGCAATAGCCGTGAGGTTTGTTGGGAATCGAGCATGGGAAAGCTTTCGTTCTAGAACCTGATTCATGAGGAGACTATGTATAATTCTTATTGGAGATCTCCGTAGCCCCAAGGACTAACGCTCGACCCAATCTTTCCCCGCCTACCCGTCGAGCCCCGCCCTCCCACTAGCTCCGCCCCCTCCGCCCCGCCACCCCGCCGCCGCCCCGCCGCCGCCCCGCCGCCGCCCCGCCGCCGCCCCGCCGCCGCCCCGCCGCCGCCCCGCCGCCCACCATGAAAAGGGCTGGCGAGAGCGTGCGGACAGGCAAATAGGCGGTGCGGCGAGCGTGTTGACAGTGGAGCTGTGCGGGCGGGCGGGCGGGCGATGCGAGCTGGGGCTGGAGCTGGAGCTGGAGCTGGCCAGAGGCACGGCTGGGCGGGCGCCGGGCGAGCAGCGCCGGGCGAGCGCGGCCCGCGGCCGTCGCGTCGTTACGACGCCCCGCCCAATGACGCGTGCGGGCGACCGGCGCCGCCCAGCGCTCGGCCGCGCTGGAACCGGGCAAGCGAGCGGACGCGGCAGGCTCCTTCCGCCGGCGCTGCACACACGCACACTAAATGCCCACATGGCGGTTCAATAGAATTCAACATCAGAATATTCATCTACCACCATTATCATCATAAAACATTATCGTCGGTTTTATGCTCATTAGCCAGGGCCATGCATTCGCCATTCAGTTCTATCCATGATTTTATTGTTCTGATAAAATTCAATATTATTTTGATAATATTCAACATCATTTTCATAATATTCATCTTTATTTCAATAATTATTCGTCTTTATTCTGATAATATTCATCATCTACTAATTATAATGATCATCGTGGTCATCGGTTTTATGTTCAATGTCCAGGCCGATGCATTCGCCATTCAGTTCTATCCATGACTTTATTCTTCAGCTCTTTGGAGTTCTTCCTTACTATCATTTCATTCAATATTCGGATTTTATTCTTTCTTTTTTTCTTACGAATGCATCATCCAAAAACATACTTAATAATTCCATCCTTTCGTTTTAAAATAGGTCCAGACTCTTTCCTAGCATGTGCTCTCCTACTCTTCTTCATACTTTTTCAGTCTCTCACGTTTTCCCAAATAATTTTCTATATCTTTTATATTCATATTTAAGAATATTTGTAGTGATGATAACGTCTATCAGAGTATTACACTAAGAAATGTTTCTCGACAAATAGTTAATAGCTGATGGGAGATTCGCCCACTAAATTTACAACCCAGAGATATTTAGAAATCCAGAAAGTGATATAGGGATCATACTATGTTGAACTTTGATAAAAGTATTCTCTCAGGCAGAATGGTTACCAAAACTCCATTCGTTTTTATAATCAATAAAAAAAGAGTTTTTATAAATCTAGACTGATCCGGATCATTGTTAACGACGATTCGCTTAAGAAAAACATGGGATCCTTGTCCCTAAAGATTATTTTATGGACCAGTATACGAGTTGAAACCCATAAATTATTACAAATTAGGTACTGCGTAATAATTATAGTTACAATACTTTAATGAAATCTCGTGAAGTGAATTTTGGGTTTTATGGTGAAATCATATCTCACACTGTTAGGATACTAACTTCTATGTTCTATTGAGGAAAAAATGAGGAGGGTATCTTTATCAACCACATGAAGGGATGTAATGAAACCATTATTTTTTCACTAAAGAAAAATGAGAAAATATTTTTTTCATTTCTGAATGGAATATTCAAGAAGAGCATATACTCGTCTCTTTACTCATTGGCAGAAGTTAACTGTAAGGGCTGGATGCTGATCACAATTAGAGAAAACGTAAATTATTTTCAGTAAATTCAGAAAAATTAACCTGGAAACATTCTTATAATATTTCAGTACGTTTATAATGTAAGTTTTGTGGTGTCAGTTTTCTGAAACGTCTTCTCGTAGTAAGCGGAACTGTATCAAAAAATACCAGGAGAGGTGGCTCAGTGCATCAACTGATGTCACTGCAGTGACATCATCTGACCGGGAGGACCTAGGTTCGAGTCCCGACAGTGGCAAGATTTTCGACACTAGCTTGTCAGCTAGGTCGAATTCAGTCGTTGTGTGGAGGAGAATTCTAGATGCCGTCTGCTCTGATAGGTAGCTTTCCGTGGTTTCCCCGATCAACACTAGGCGATTGCCGGAGTGAATGCCGGAATGCAGGATACCTTAACAAACGGGCCACAGACCGCATGCGATCTTTCCTTCTTCCTCTTCCTTGTCCTATCCTCACCCCTTACACACACTACATTACCACACATGCCGGGAGACCGGTCGGGAGCTTAGAGCTTGTCTCGGTTGGAGCGGTGCCCCGCTGGTGGGAGATACCTGGTTAAGGAAACCCCGCTAGCCGACGGTACGTCGGCGCCGGATCTCGACATCCAGCGGTGGAAGATCACCGCCACCTCCCAAAAGAAAACATGCACTAACAAGCGTACCGGACTAATGGCCTCTGTAGTTGATGTGCCAGGAATGACTAACAACCAACCATCTGTTCGAAAAAAATCTTCTATTAAATATTTGTATAAAAGTAACTATTTCTTCCCACTCATAGACGTGCACCCACAGACGAACTAAGGAGGAAATGACCTACCTTGACATTTCGAAAAGGGGCCTCGAAACCTTACATAATAAAAGATTGTATTTCCTTATTATGTTCAATCCCTGATTTTCCCATTTTTTAACATGATAATTTGGGGAAAAAATGTAAGACGTTTGGAAAACAAGCCCTTTAAGCCATTTAGCAAATATGTAAATAGTTTAACATAAAATCAACAGCATTTACTAAATGAATCATTAGAATTACAATTTCATTCTCCTTGTAGCATGTTTCATTCATTTATTCCTGAAATATTTTATATGTAAATAAAAAATTTCATTGGAAAAAGGGACCTAGAAATGTTGCTCCCTCTTGTTGTAGGCTGCGCATAGACAAGTTTCCACTCATAGCTGTTTAAGATGCCTCTCAGCGAAAATATTTTGGTGTGTCTTTGCGAACAATACTTGTAATACACTTGTGTATGAGATACGGGGATCGTGAATTTTAGATGACAAAATCCGCTTCGTTGTTTCTACATTGGAGAATCTAATGTTTATTTTACCACTCTGGAACACTTTTATGAAAGATGTAGCATTCACATCAATATTGAGTTTTTCTTATTATGTTTTAATTTATTACATGTCGTAATTACGTAGTTTCCTGTTCACTTCTTAATGACATGGATAATAAGTTCTTTTGGAACAGAACCATAGCATTTATAAATAATGAACAAAAAACATATTTTCCTGTAATAAAGAGGAATTTCTCCGAAACGCCAGGTGGTGAGTGGGAAGATCATTTTACTCCCTCCTGTCTCTTTCGTTTCAGTCGCTGCTTCCAGAGTGCACTAGTGTCGGCTAAAAGTCTGTAAGAAAGCTATTCCCCTAGGCCGGGAAAAAAGAACAAAAATTAATATAAATAAGAAGAAGAAAACTGAATGGAATAATCTACATCCAGTAATTGAAAAGTTCCAAAAATTCAAAAATCTCAAAAATCAACAAGATTAAGGAAAAAAAACATAAACGTTAACTTGTGAAGTTTTTTCTTAAACTAACGGAATTACGTAGGTTCAATCAATAGGAAAATTTTATCCTCCGAAATTATTCATTCAGGAAAATTCATTCAGCCAAAAAAGCTCAATTTCTAAAGGACGACTTTTGCCCAGCGAGATTAGCAGCGAGACGTGAAGCAGCATTTTTTCTTATTTTCCTTGTTAACCTTATTATTAACATTATTACATAATATAAATATGAGAATAAAATAGATGTGTTTATTAATGTTTAATTAATTTGCATACTGTGACTTAATATAAAGATAACACAATTATGTTGATATTGGTAATAATAATAATAATAATAATAATTATTATTATTTTTATGTGTAATAGTGTAAGTTAAGTACGTTACGTCATTTAAAATTCCCCCCAAATTTCCAATTACTCCATTACTCTCCGGTGATATGGATAACTTATAAGACAAACATTATGATCGAGCACAGAAAGTGTAACGGCTGTGAATAACCCTACATTTCAAAAAATAAACGTAAGAGCTGACGTGAAATTCTCGCGGGACAACATCAATGCCCGATGTTGTCAGAGCCTTTGTTATACTATTTCCACATCACATGTAGGTTGTGTTGTCATTTTCTTGGATATTGTTGAAGTTAGGAGGCTCTGATATCGAATTTATCTTCTTTACATCGTGGTATTTAGACTCTAATATTTTTTAAGTGGGGTTGGCGAAAGCCGCCGCTCCCGGGGAGAGATCACAATGGACAGCGAGAGTGATGATTTTCTCCTGTGGGAACAGACTATTTCCCGTTTCGGGATTTTGCAAATGCCCGCATGAATGCACATTTCTTCAAAGACGTAAATGTTAACAGTTTTACCAGGCATATATCAACCCCTCCTCCGACCCTCACTTCCGCCGTTGCCTTCTATGGGTCATGAAAAGCTAAAATATAATTCTCCACACTTGAATCGAAAAGGCATAAAATTCTCGAAAATTGTGCCGTAACGTTTTAATTGCAGGGTTGTTGTTATGATCCTTGTTTATTCACGCGCCATAAACAGGAAACCAGCCTTTAGTGCGTTCGTTATGCACAGATGCCACCGCGGCTCCCAGCCGCCGTGCAGGGGGGCGGGCAGTAGGGAGGGGCGCAAGGGGGAATGAGGGGACTCCCAAAATGCACGACGGAAGGCACTCTCACTTTCCGTCTAGTTGCCCGCGACCCATTTGACTCCGGTTTGCTGCTGCAGGGTTTAGATGTAGATCAATGATTCTGCGATTCAAGTCTATGGCAGTTCTTGTACGGGTTGATTAGCTTACTTGGAATATGGTGCTATTGCTATAAGAAATCCATTGATTTAGAGTACGTTGTGAGTTTTGTAATAAAAAAGTGTCACTTAACATTCTTAGAGATAGAGAAGTTCATTGTAGTCATAACTAGGGGCGGATTTTAATTAAATGTCGTTTTTTCTTTTCACTGTAGAAAAATGCTGCTTAGTTTAGAAATTCATTTTATGTTATGACAAAAGGAAATGACTCATTTTTATACGTTTTTTTCTTTTTTCTTTTTTGTTGATTTCGACTAATAAGTCATTTTTACCTCTTTTCCGTCATTTTTAATGCACTTTTCGCTGATTTTATCGATTTTAATATCATTTTCATGGTACTTGCTTCAAATAATATTTACGAGATGCAACAAATGTTCTTCACAGAATTCCTGAGCACCTGTACCTGGTAGCCTATTAGATTTCTTCGCTTAGAAGTTGTAATGACAGCGATTGTGAGTATGTAATCTAAGGTTTCTGTGACACCTGTCAGCGCTATTGGCGGTACAGCCGATTTCGGGATAACTAAAGACAGAGATTTTCTGGTAAAAACAGTCCAAACCAAAAGTTTGAAAGCTGAGTTCACTTCAACTAATATAATAAGCCTCCATTACATCAGTAACATATCCAACAGCTTAAGTTGTTCATCTGAACTGGTTTTAATGACATTTTTACGTCATTTTTCCTTTCTGTTTGGGCATTTGGCGATGTTTGAGCCCATGGAAATGCGAACCCTAGTCGTAACTAAAGATGTACTATTAATCGCAACAAAAATAATAGAGCTATTTAGTAATTTTATAATTGTTCTTAGAGCGCAAAATGCTTTGGAATGTTCTGCTGAATTCGTTTGCTTCGCTGAAGATGAAATTACCCCTTTCACTAATTTTTGCTTTCTTTCTGTCTTTATAGATGGCAATTATTTTTTCTGTTTTGTAGCACTCTCAGGTTAAATGAACTTTTCTGATGACAAGTTCTTAGAGCTTGGTTCAAACTTAGAAGATGTATTAATTCAGAATGCAAAAAGCTAATAGTCCTTTAAAATCGATACCCTTGTACAAACTCCCATTGCTGTTTGTCACTTGGTTACTTTTATAGGATGCTATGAATTCTGGGAATGAATCTTCGGGTTCCATGAGTTGAAGATCACTGTTTTTAAATGTTAAAATGCTTCGTAATAGGATAAAAAAGAACATAGTGATCATCTCGTCAGATTTTTTTCTTTTGAAAGTTTTAAATTCTGCAACATTTTGACATCTTGAGAGATTCAGTGATATTATAAGGATACATGACGCGAGGTTTATTTTATCTGAAAAAGCAATATATCTGGAAGAAAATCGTGTGTAACTTGTGTCAAAATAGAGTAATATTACCGCGCCATTTCCGAGTTCGTATTTTTCGTGTCGACAAAAAATAATGAAAACGACAGTGTTGTAAAGAAACGCACCAGTGAAGTGTTAAACAGTCTACATTTGCACCATAATTCACCTCATCCTGTTAAATTATTCTGTGGCATTTGATCATATAACTGCGGTTCAAAGTGCGTGCAAATGAGTGATCCTCTGCTCACCGAAAAGAAATACACTTTTCCATATCGCGAATGCATACAAGTTAAATGGAGTTTTCTTTCGAATAAACTTCATGCATTATATATGAAGCAGACTATTTCGTTAATGCTCTCATTTTCTGGAAAGGCTGCCGTTTATCAAAAACGGCACGCAGCAATATAGCTTCTGAATTACTTATAATGTGATGAACAGAAATACGAGTTAAATACTACGTTCGTGCCCCCTGGCAATAACGATGGCTCCGCCAAGCGTCCAACTCCGCTCTCAGTGCCCTTTCGGGGTAATCTATGGCTCTAATGGCTGTGTTTGCTTTAATGGTTTACTATTGCAACCGGAGCAAACGAAGCAGCCCAAACCTTCTAGGTCGGTGCGGTTTCTGGATTAGCATTCCATTCTTGGTCAAATAGAAGGCGCATCGCAAAATGTATTTTGTTGCTAATGAAACAGAAATTCTGATAGTTGTCGACGTGCGAATCACTCATTAAATATATTTTTTCAGGTACTTGTTTTATTTTACTACTAGATTTTCGTAATGTATCTGCATTAGTGTTGAAAGGTATTGCAGTCAGTCTACTTTGTATCAAGTTCTTTATTATTCGACAGCCTTCGAGTTATGTGCCGCACAACACGGATATATCGGAACATATTAAGAATCATATAATTTAGTCTTAAGAAACGTTTCTGACTTTCACACAGGTATAATAGTGATTCTTCAGATAAATCTGTCTCGTAACATGGTGAAATTTCTCAAAATTGGTCACTTTAGTTCATTGGGAAAATGCCGGCTGTATACCAATAAATATGGATGACAATACTACAATGTGAGTACCGGGAAAAGGGTCCGCTATACAGTGGCGCCCACGATATCAGGTCTAAAGTGCGACATTTCTGTGATGAACTAATATAGCCTAGAATGTGAAGTTGAAATTGTTCAGGATTTAAAAAAATTAGTTCACTGCGATCGTACATCCATCTGTATAAATAAAATGAGAGTGTCAGTATGTGATTTCAAAGTAACTTCTATTTTATAATTTCACGTGTTTATTTAGATCATGTAAAAACAAATTCAATTGTTTCGAATATTTTTCTCTGTCTGTTCGCGGTAATATCTTAAGCAAATTCAATGCTGTTTTCTTTGAAAGTTAGTGTTTATTCGCGTTCAACTTATTTACTTTAGGTACTTATTTCAAATATTAATTTTCTCTCATATAAAGAATGTTTGTATTTGTATTTTTCACACAAATCTACACTTTTATTCCGATCTTACTGAAATTTTGTACATGTGATTTTCAAAACAAGAGAAATGCTCTCTGAGATGAGAGACCTCTCTTCATGGAAACTCGTAAAAATTACCTCTATTCCCTTTTCTAAACCGTAGAGCAAAATTTAAGGGTGCCCTCTTTCATTTCTTCTCAAATATCTCGAAAATGGTGAGCAGATTCAAAAATGGAAATTAAAGGTTTCAGAAAGCTCATAAGATATCCTACAAAATGAATTTTTCTAAGAGTAATTGAAAGTAAAAATAAAGCCGTTTCGGGTGCAAAATTACATAACTTTTTTCTTCTTAGGGAGTACAGTCTACTCCGGTTGTAGTGAACTCGGATATAGTGAACCCTCGGTTATAGTGAACTTAAGTTACTGGTCGCTATTCACTTACATTACAAATAAGCATAAGAAAATTCGGTTATAGTGGACTTGAACCTCGACTATTGTGAACGTAGGAAATAAGACCTGGAAATTAATTGGATCTTGTATGTTATTAGACAAGTTCAAGGGTCTTCGAAGAATGGGACGGTGTTCTAACAGTGAAAGAGACATTGAAAGGTATCAAGACCGCATTTCAATATCAGAGAAAGAGCACAATGCAGAATCACATATGGAAAGAGCACGGACTCTGGAGAAGGATCTAGAGAAATTTCTAATGAAAAATGTACGAAGCAAGCAATTGAAAATAATTGATTTTTAAGGACAAATAAAGACATTGAAATGTTCAGTTCGTTCGTTCTGTTAATGAATTTTGCTGTATCTCTATCAATTAATGTAGAGAAATTCTATTTCATTTTGACATAATCGGGTATAGTGAACAAAACTGTTAGTCCCCAGAAGTTCACTATAACAGTAGTGGACTGTACCTTCGTAAGGGCGAGAAAGTGAAAATTTTTACCGGAAGTTTGCCGGGAGTATGCAACAATGCACGTTGCAGCCCATAGCAACGACGGAGGTCGCAGTGATGATCGTAGAAAACATGGCAGGGTGGGCCAGGTGAGGCAGGATGAAGCGGAGCTAAGCAGGGCCAGGAAGGAAAGGGTGGAAGGGATGGCCAGATGGTACGGGGAAGAGACGGAGCAGAGAAGATTAAGGCGGGCCCCAGCAGGGTAGCGCGGGATACACTAAAGGTAGAATTCATTGATTTTCCTCTCTACTAAGTGTTTATGATTAATAAATTCAGAAGCAACGCAGCAACTTCAGCTAGTCTCTCAATAATAATAATAATAATAATAATAATAATAATAATAATAATAATAATAATAATAATAGCAATAATAAAGGTATGTTCGTGCACATTATTTTGTTGTTCTTTTCAATTCACGAACATTTAATTAATTAATTAATTAAGTAATTTCTTTCATGATTAGAATTATCTTCAGATGGAGAAACAACGTAAAACTACCGATCAGATCAGCCGATCACTAGAATTCTCCTCCCGACAACGTCTGAATTCGATCTAGCTATCCAGCTAGTGTCAAAACCACTGCCACCGTCGGTACTCGAACCTAAGACCCCCCGGAACATTATCATCAGCTGACGTCCTGAGCCACCTTACCGGGTCCACAATCCTGAGAAATCCTAGGCAAACTTAAAATAATACAGAAATTAAGTGGAAGAAATTATTTGAAAATATTAAGAAAAAATGTTAATGGAGCTTTTCCGTTAGAATACAAAATAAATTTCGATAGTTTTAACCTCATCTTGTGTACACAATATAGAATTCCTAGATAATGAATAATATCCCCGGGTATTAGGAATGAGGTGTCGGAGAGCGCCTTGCTAGGAAGGAAACCAAGATTCGCTCGAGGCGTCAAGAGACCAAGGGGGCTGGCAGGAGGCGAGGAGCCCTCTAAAACCAACCGGACTGGGAAATAGAGGGCGCTCGTGGACGATTGATCAGAACTTGAGACTGACTGATCATCGCGAACGAGAGACGGGGCAAACTAGTGCATAAACTGATCAGATTAAAGCTGGTGCAAAACAATGGTTACCAAAGCGGTAGATAATTCTGTATGACGATTCACAGGAAGGGTAAGTAAGGAATCAAAGAAATGTCTTTTTTAGTATGAGATGAAGTGAAGCGAATTGTAGAAGGTTAAAGAGAACTTGGAAGTTACATCAGGTAGCTGGAGTATCGTTCGAAATAGATACTGTCTGCGATGGAAACAAGAGAAATAAAGAAACAGAATACAAAAGCTGCGAGAATAATACTGAAGCAGTCAGAGGACGTTTAAAAATGAGATAAAGAAAACTGGAAGGCCAAAAGAAAATATAGAAGATCTTTGAAAGAAGTTGAGCTTAAAACAAAGTTTGGTTGGAGGATTACGTGGAGTTGCGTAGAGAATCAAATGCATACTCTGTCTAAACTGAACGTATGTACTAAAATAAAAAGAAGGAAGACTGCAAGGAAGGAAGTCTTTTGTGGTAGATTCTGTAGGATCAAAGGTTAAGGGAGGCAATACTCTGACTAGAGGAAAGGCGTACTGGATCGTAATTAATATTCATCCTAAGGAAACCTGGAAATGATTATTTTGTGTTCCCAGCCGCGTCAACTGTGTAGGTCATTATTCCCGTAAGTGTGATGCATGTTTTTCCTCCAGAGGTGGCGGTGGTATTCCCCCTCTGGATCCGGCGCCCTCCTCAGCTAGGGAGGGTGTCCCCAACTAGGTATCTCCCACCAGCGGAGCACCGCCTCAGCTATGACAAGCTCTAAGCTCCCAACTGGTCTCCCGGTACGGGTGGCACTGTAGTTCATGTAAGTGCAAATGTACAGGTATGTAAGTAAGGGGTGATAATATGACAAGGAAGAGGAAGGAATGACCGCGCGTGGTCCGTGACCCGTTTGTTAGAGTACTGTTCCGGCATTCGCCTGATGTTGATCGGCGATATCGCTAAAAATTACTGATCAGAGTAGCCGGCTGCTAGAATTCTCCTGCAGACAGGGGCTGAATTCGGCCTGGTTATTTAGCTAGGGTCGAAAATTTTGCCCGTCGGCACCAGAACCATAAGACCTCCCGGTCATAGACACTACAGTGACATCAGTTCACGCCCTTAGGTCCCGGTGGGAACTTGCTAAAGTGAGTAGGGAATGACATTTATTTATTCACGTTTAGGGTACATTCAACTGCTCAGGTAAGGTTCATGAATGATAATATTATGGTAAAAAATCGTAATAACGATGAAAGCTGAATTACAGTGGAGAAATGGTTGGCTAACGGACACGAGAAACGAGTGAATTCCGACAAAACCTGCCGAAAGCTCTCGTCGCTGACACACATTTCACGTGGATTGGTCAGGGATTGAAGCTGGTTCCCAGTGATGCAAGGCGAGTGCACAAACCAACACGTCACGAGTCCCACACGAGAGAAGGTGTGAGGCTGCGGGAAGGCCAAGTGCCGGTGCATGCCACCTTCCCTGGGCCGAGGCGTGAATTCAACCCGTCTCCCTGTGGCCAGCGCAGGCGCCGCGCAGCGCTAATGCCGTCGCCCACCCGCCCACTCGCCCGCGCAACGCATCTGCTAATTGCGGCCGCACCCGGCTAATCGCCGACCGACCGCCGCCCCCCGCCCACCCCACCACCCTACTCCCCCCTCCGCCGCCCGCCGCCCCCGCCCCCCGTCCCCCGCTCCCCGACCGCCGATCCCCGTCCCCGCCCCTCGCCCCCGCCCCCGCCCTTCACCCCCGCCCCCGCCCTCGCCACCCTCCCCCGCCACACGTCTCCGCCACCCGCCTTCCGCAACCCCGGGCCCTCTTGACGCCCGCTGCTCCCTCGCCCGCCTCATGCTCACCACACCCCACGGCACCTGTGCTTCAGTCTGCTCCAACACAACACCACCTCCACCATTTCCTCCTATACACTACACCACCACATACGCCGGGAGACCGGTCGGGAGCTTGTCCCGACTAGGGCGGTACCTTCGCCACCTCCCGAGGGAAAAACATGCACTACACGTACGGGATTAATGACCTTAGCCGTTGACGCTCCCGAAATCACTAATTACCAACCATCACCTCCTTCACTATTGCTTCCATCGGCTGTGTTAGTTCAGGGCGACAAGTGTTGGCACTGCAGTAACTCTGACCGAACTAGGAATTGAGTCCCAACGGTGGCAGATTTTCTACACCAGCTGGATAGTTGGCCGGCTGCCCTGATCGGTAGCTTTCCGTGGTTGCTCCGATGGTGAATGTCGGAACATACCTTATCAAATTGGCCACGGACTAATCTGATCTTCCTCATCCTTGCGCCAACTCTCCTCATACACGAGCATTTACACGCATACACACTCTTACACGAACCACAGTATCACGCATGTCGTGAGACCAGGCATAGAGCCTGTTCAGACTTGGATGATACCCTGCTGTTAGGAGATACTTGGCTGGTAAAAAATCTCGCAAGCCGACGTGGATGTCGGCGCTGGATCTTTCGTTTCTGAGGAGAAACGTTCTCACTTTCTGGGATGTAATATACACAAGATGTTCGGGATTACTAACCACATTGGTTGATGCGCCCCGAAACTTAATCAATCAATCAAAAGATCCACCTCCATCACCGCTTCCAATTTAACCTTCACAATTTCCACAACCCCTTACACTGTCTCTATTACTGTCAACATCACCACCAGCATAACTTTCACCATCTTGCCCATTATCATCACCACTAACTGCCACACCGCCATCTCTACCGTCATCACCACTGTCACTGTCACAATTACCGTTACCTCATCGTCACTCTCGTCAGCCTCTACCACTTTCCCACACCACACTCGTGTCCTGTACCTGTCTCGCCCCTGCCATTAGTCTCGGCTCCCTATCGATCACACCATCAGCTCCCTTCATCATCAACGACGTTCATCATTACCTTCGCAGCACCTCCACACCATTAACATTTCGTTTTCTCACCGTAACTTCCTCGACCTTTTCATGTTCCTCCCCCCCCCCCCGCCCAGCGAATTCGTCACACATCTTAAAGCAGAATATTATATCACCATCAGTGCAGCGTCCAATGTATCCTCCTCCTATTCCCGACACCGACATTGGAATCTATTCCTAAGACTTAACCGTGCACTTTCTCCGCCTCGTTTGCCAATTAACAGCAACCTCCTCTACTTCATTCTTTATAGTTTTGCCGGTAGTTCAGTCATCAGGTTTATATGGACTGCAAAATACCGACACAACCCGAAAAATGAAGTTTTGAAACTAATTTTTTCGCTGAAGGTTGAAAAGCGGGTATCATATTCTTAATAATTTATTAATTGTAATGTAAGTATTACAAAAACTTAAATAGTGTATAACCTGTTTAATGAATTAGCTAAGTGTCTATAAAGTAATAGTGTCTGGAAACTGCGATGTAGGAAACGTATTGCTACGAACGTTTACTAGCTAATCACGACAGCAAGGTGAATCTGTCTCACTCAAATGTTTTACGATGGTTTTGCTAATAATAATAATAAACAGTAATAATAAAATGAGTAATAAAATTAAAAGTTATAAAAAATTTCACAAGTCCAAAAATCCTATTTTTCAAGTTGTGCCATTGCTGCAGCCCCTGTTGGTCGGCACGCTCCATCCCAGTTCGCCCCGCCCCCTGGCCCTCTCATGCCTCGAACTTGGCTTCTTGTGGCGCCTCCTCCGATGAGACGGTGTTCATTTGTCGGGGCCTCGGTCTACTCCGCCGCCCTTGCACTTCCTCGCCTCTTAATCTCAACTTCTCTCCCTGACACTTGGGAGCCCTTAACTGCTTTAATGTAGCACAACATCTTTCCTCGCACCACTCGCCTCTTCTCTCATAGCTTTGCTTTCTTTTTTCTTTTGTTTGGACCCGCTCGCCCCTCTCCTTCATCTTTATATTTTTGTAATATCCGTATTTCTCCTGTCATTTCTTCAGCGCTCTTCTTCTTGCTTCCTTAACCCACGTAAATAAACAGCGCCTTTCTTTGTTCGCTGTTTACTTGAAAAACGTAAATGCTTGAAAAATAAACGTTTGCGCAACTAAGGATTTCAAATGAGCGTGTTGGATTTCTCTATTTTTAAAACGATACGCAATTCATTGATCGATACCATCATTTATACAGCGTTTATGAGACATGCAGGTGTATGTACTGTGAACATTACTCGAGATGTGTGTGAATAAATGTTACAAGCTTCGAGGGCATGTAGGTGGTCGAAAATGATCATTTTGCTTTCCCGCTTAGTACTTACGTAGTCAAGAAAAAGTATTATGAAACTGCTGCGGAGAGTGGGATTTTTTTGTCAGAAAAATTCTTATTGTTGGATATCGAAAAAGTGAATAAATCTTGTTTCTATATGAAGTAAATTACTTCCTCTAACACGGAGTGTAGTCAGAATCCGCGTTTTTTTTGTCCCTGAAACCGAAAAATTGGTTTACGGAAAAACTCGGTTTGTCGGTTCGTCTGTGATCAACACTGGTTCTAAGCCATTCTGACGATTGTCTCTACAAATTAAGTTCCCCGATCGATCTGGTCGAACTTGAGTACCTCCGAATTTGAAATGGATAAGTTGATTTGGGGGGGGGGGAGTACTTTAAATGAAACCTCAACATTTTTCAAATTACCTGAAAAGTTACTCCATAATTTTGGATTGTTTTTCTCTCTGATAGAGCAAAATGGTACAGGTCTCAATTTCACTGAAATCGCTGAATTTGCGTAAATTGCAAGGTTCAAAATATTTTCGGCGTCTTCCTTCATCTGCAATATTGAAGATAGAGTTTTTCCTTAATTCTTTTTAAAGACACATCTTTAAATAAGGTTATGTACAATTTTTCGAATATTTGAATAATTTTTGCAAATTTTTGCGTAAATAAAGATTTTCTGAAAAATAATTCAAAATTATTCCTTTTAATTTTTTGTAGAGAAAATCAAAGCTCGCTTATAAAAACAGCGCAGCTTCAATTTTAGTTCACCTCTCTGATATTTCGAAAACTGCAAATGTTCCAAAGAATCCAAGAAAGTGTATGCTGTCGTAGCACCACTGGTTTTGTCCATGAATATGTAATAGGAAATCTTATAGGGCCAATCGGGGCTATTATGATTCATAAAAGCGAACTTTTCATCTTATCTTCTATACCGTTTGTAGTAAACCGCTACAAACCGCTACGAGCCTTTCCGTGTTACAAAGGTGTACGAAGTAAAAAATACCTTGAGATCTACCGCAACTCTTTAGAAAAAATCAAAAGTGTGTATCAAATTAGCCCCACCTGAAGGAGCTAACACGTTACATTGATGGGGTTAAATTATTACAGCTTGACATCTCTATGAATTTTGATTGGGAGACACCAATCGGGCTTTTTGATTGGCAAACACCAGTGAGACATCTTAAAGTCTAGTATCTCAACAGTATTTTTTTCATTTTTTCTCTTTACAATGCCCAAATACTGTAACATTTTGAGTTCCTGCTATATTGTCATTAATGATAGAATACATTTCCTATTATTTTCTATTTTTTGTTAAGTTTGGATACCAATAAGTAACAATTCTTACAGTGTATCACAATTTTTTTGTTGAAACATTAACCCAGACAGACCCTATAACAAAGTTACACATATGAGATGTGTCCCCGATTAGTAGGCATCTCACGATAGGTAGGCCCTGCTTTCCGTGATTGGTAAGGCGTGCTTCACGAATGTCTGTGCGTCAGAACGCATACTTGCCCTGCAAGATAAGTTGCCTAACAGTAGGGGCAAATGTCACATGTGTAGCTTCGTTAACAAAAAATTGGCCACCTTATGTTGATTGGCAAAATTTCTATTATCTTCTTCGCCCTCCTTTATGCTCTAGAAGTTTCTAACATTTTTTTCTGAAAACATTCTATACAAAAATAATATATTTTCTCCTGTTTGGTATGAACAAAAGGATAAATGAAGCAATATCAAAGACATTACGGCATTTAATCTTATGTACGCTATGATAAGAAATATTTCCAGGAACATTGTTTAACAGCACAAAAAGTACAATGTCCCAAATCGGTATTACTTCACCGCAGTTCCCAGTGTTTCTCAGTATTCCCATCACATGTATTCAAATTAATAAATATAATTCCAACCCAGCGCCACTCTTTGGCGCGCGTAACATTCATCTCTTGAGCTATCAGGTGCACAGATGAGAGCAAACTATATACTAACGATTTCGACGCACTCGCACTAGCAACGTTATCATCAATATTCACCGGTGATGCTGTGTTTGTTTCAGGTGAGTGTTTCAGCCG
Organism: Teleogryllus occipitalis; assembly: GCA_011170035.1. Lineage (NCBI taxonomy): Eukaryota > Metazoa > Arthropoda > Insecta > Orthoptera > Gryllidae > Teleogryllus > Teleogryllus occipitalis. The sequence goes on along the minus strand of BLKR01000622.1, from coordinate 97,683 downwards.
GCAGAGCAGCGCAATCTGTCGGGCGGGCGGCGGCGGCGGCGGCGGCCGCAGGCGAGGCGGTGAGTGCGCTAGCTTTGGCGAAATGTTCGCAAACTGTGTCGCTTTGCAGTGCGCCATTGCCATTCGAATATCAGAGGCTTCGATGTGGTGCTGGTGGTGGTTGTGTATTTCGTTCCACGTTAATGGTCTTTCCCTCGCCTGATGTACCCTAGAGGAGAAGAGGAACCGCTGCTTGTGAAATTGATAAATACTCCATCACTCGAAAAAGAACCGTCGATGAACTTGCTACCAACAGAAGGGCTTCGTTCGCATTCTGCTTCATTCGATTCTTTTGCTTTCTCGTAAGACATACATGCTACGGTATTGTGATGATAAAAAATGTAAATTCGAAATTTTGGAGTATATGCCGGTACCTGACAGGCGTTCATTCGGATAAGTTTTTGAATAGAGTATTTGTTGTATATGTCTGCGCGCATGTCTAATGTCTTTAGGTTTCTACTGCTTTTCTGAATCTGGTATTTCGCCTTCAACTTCGTTTCTGAAATTCTGAATGTTGCGGATGACTGAGCAGAAATTCTAAATCAAGAGGTCATCACTATACGTTTGTCAAACTGATTCTAGTTTGTTTGTTCGTTTTTGTTAACATTCTGAGGTCTTAAAAATACTTACTTTCTGCGGATATTAAGAGATTTTCAGACCTGATGTATCTTGTAAATTTTATTTTGGTTGTGAAAAACAGATTTTAAAGTATTTTAAAATAGTGAAATGTCATTTTGTTCGACATTTATTGCAGAGTTCTGTAAGTTTTCCTTATAAATATTACCATTAATCAGCGTAACCTGCACAGCGTAACCTGCACAGCGTAACCTGCTACCATTAATCAACGTAACTGAGATATCAGTAGGCCTGTATGCCCCCTTTGAAGTACACAAATGTGATGTAAATTATTTGTTTACCTCCATCTTTTAGTGGACAGGTTTTTGTGTCGTTTTGCATTACAGTGGTATTTGTATCGTCACCTCAAAAGAGATTACTTTCACAACTCTTAAAATTTTGATTCCAGGCATTAGGTATTGCATTACGAATTATTCACGCTTCTGGGCAAAATTCTCAGATTTCTAGGAAACTCATCATCGTACAATTTTGTTGACGAAATTCATTGAAATTAAATGATATGAATACATGAAATTGATGTATTCATCAATTCAAGATAATGATTACTATATCAATATTTACAGAGGTAATATGATGTTAAATAATGACTATCTCCTCCAGGGATGTGAATTTGATCGAGTCTATTTCCTGTTATCATCAGCATGCATTCCTTATTCATCATCTATTTACATTGGTGACTATTGTTGTTTTAGCAATTAATATTTTCGTTTCTCTACTTCCTAAAGAAGCAGTTATCCAGTTGACAATTTACAGAACCAGCAATTCTTATGTTTGAAGTATACTTCTCAATACAAGGCTTCTGAACTATATTTGTTTAGCTCAGTAAGATAGTGGTAGTTCAGAGTTTGTTGGAGCCTGTAGGACAATTCCCCTCATTGTGATGGAATATAACGAATACTTGAAAAGATATGTGCAATTTCATAAATATGCCGGTTCATATTCCATAATTTCATAATCTTTATTCTTATATCACTGTCGATCATTCCCTACACATCCTCGCACACATTATTGTGATTTTCGAACATCTTCCGATTTCTCGTTCTGTATTATCGTAGGGAATTGCAACCGCCCACGATTTTCTTTGTAACCTCACGTTATCATAATATAAATGTAGTATAGTATAAAATGTAAAATAATCAAGGCATCACACATCATCTCCATTTCCGTGATTCAGAGTACCTAGACGTTTCATTGAATTATTGTCAATTACACCGTCCCACAATAGAACATGATTTGTTTTAGTTGCTAGAAGTTAAATAGTTTCACATTTTGTTGGAGGCATACTAATAGAGTGGATATGGCCTGTGCTCCTCTCTCTGGATGGTAGAAAGTAATTCTGTTTACATGCAGGTCACAGAATATGCATAAAGTATGTGGTGCGGGCGGTAGCTATGGCAGGCGCATGGCTTGGACATGCCCGAGAAGCAAAGCGTATGAAAATTATAATGCTTTTCATGACTCCCTCAGACGGCAGACTTCACGTTATATGTTTGATTTATTACATCTGTTAGTATATTTAATCAGTCTGAATTCGAGAATTCGTACTTGAGGATTTTAAGAAAAAAACGTATTTGCTAGCTCATTTTTCCTCAAAATCCCAAACAGAAACGCAATTTGCTTTAAATATTCAAGTAAGAAAATATCATTACAACCTATCTGAACCATGAACAAAACTGATAAGCTCACTTTTGAAACAGATGTTCATGATTATGCGTGTGTAAATTAATATTGAAATGTAAATTTTCTGTGCCGCAAAATATCCTTTCTTGTGTTCCACATGAGGTTAACACTTCGTTCTTTCGTCTCCTGTATATAAAATCGTCACAAGCCCACCAACAGCTACCGCCAGTCGGCGTTCTGACCTCCGTGTGCAGCGTGCACTAGGCCGTTGCGGCCATTCATTCGTTTTACACGTAGCCCGGGGCTCGTGCATCCAGAACATCTTCGGCCTCCACTCATGAGAACGTTATTAAACGCAGCCTCCGGACCGCCAACCGACCCGTCTCGTCTCGAGGCCGCCGCTAAGCTGAGCGGGGTGAGGGCGAGGACGGGGACGGGGGGGGTGGAGGGAAACTCCCTCCCGGACCCGCCCAGGGCGTAATTAGGCCCCGCCGAACTGAACTGCGTATTCATCCCCCTTCTTCATTTTCGGCGATAGGAATGCCCGGCGCCGCCGCTTTTGATGTGTCTGGAAAGTTAGTTGTCGAGGCTATGCTAAGAAGTCCTCATCGCCGGCCGGGCGGCGGCGGCGGCGTCTTCCTCTTGCTAGCCGGCTCGCCGCGCTGCCTCTCTCGGGCGGTGGTAGTAAAAAGAAAACGGGAGACTCTGCGGAAAGGAAGAAAGAAAGACGCTCTTTTGTGGAGCCGCCTCTTCGCCGGCTTCCTCGGCGGTGCTGCGCGGTGCGGCGCGGCGCGGCGCGGCGCTGTGGCTGTCACGAGATGGACCCAGCCGGGAATGCGTGGACTCCGGCCCCGCGTATAGTGAGCGCTGCCCAGTTGGCTGCTCGGCGGGCACGTGAGAAGCTGGATGAATACCTTGCGTTGGCTCGGAGCATTGCTAATAACGTTTTATATGCCTCGTTTATGAAGCAATGTCGTTAGTAGTGACGTATTGTGCTATCACTTATAGTCGTCAGTCATCTCAATCAATGTAGGGTTTTTGTGATGGGAGCCTGTAAGTACCGTTTAAGTAAAGACGTAAAATTAAAGAAAAATACCAATACTCATAGTAGCTCGTATGAAAAGTTAGTGATTGATTATAATTTTAGACATCACACCCGAGTTAGAAAGGGTATAATTTTTTTTCAAATTCACTTAATTTCAGAAATTAACTTAAACTGAATATTTGTTTCGTCAGATGGAATATCAAAATTAAATAACCCCACATTATCACAAATGTTTTCAATGCAAAAAGTTTACGTAATTGCAAATTGATTTAGTTTCAGAACATAGTTAAAACGATGAATGCAAAATGACGGAGCACTGTTGGAATAGTGTTCTTCAGTTCTCAGCGTAGAAACGATTGTACGCTGCAGAAGGCCCGAGGCTGAATTGAATCGCATTGAACTCACACTCGAGAACCACCACAGTCAGTTAAACGAGTTCTGTCAAATTGATGTCGTCTACACCTCTAACAGGTGAGTATTTTATTTGGAAAATATACTTGATTTTCATGTCTCGATGAAAAATTTAATTTTGTGTTCGCGTAGATTTTTTGAGAATTTTCTACAATTGCAAACGAATCATAATCGTATCGAAAATTTCCTTTACGCTTAAAGTTTGTTTGTTATTAAACTACATGAAACATTTAACGAGCTAAAATTTAATTTTCCCAAACTTGACTCGTGAAACTGCAATCTAGAAATAACGATACGTTGTATTCGTAAAGAAATTACTCGTGGACGAAATGTTCGTAGTTAATCTAATCATCCCGAATTTTGTGCTCCAATTCTTACCGGTCATGCCGCTGAATGGGTCGTGTGGCGCTGGCTGGCATCACTGGAATTTGGTGGCTTTTATCCGGGGGACGGGAGTGCCCCTTCCTGGAAACCCAGTCCGGTCCAGCCTGGCCCTGCCCGCTTGGCCCGGCCAGGTTCGGCCCGACCCACCGCCGCCCCTTTCTAAAACTTGATCAGGGGCTGTTGGGGGGGGGGTCAGACAGAGGTCCCCGTTGTGTCCGGCCAGGGCGGTTTGAGGCCCAAAGTTTGGGAGTCGCGTCGGTGACCAACCGTTGGGCGGCGCGGGAGGGTCCAAGGCCCTCGTCGCGCTTCAGTCATCTGCGGGCGGGCGACTGTCCCGGCGGGCAACGCGCCACCGCGCCACCGCGCCACCGCGCCGCCCACGCACCGGGCTCTTGGACCACGAAGACGCGCCTCCGCGTCCGGATGGGATCCTCCCACAGGTACAGTGTGAAATATCAGACGGAATCTCTTTGTCACGGAATACTCCTTAAAGCGTAGACATTACTGAAGTTTGCTGGATTTCCTACATTCGCTAATGCTGCTCCCTTTCGCCACACAACGAAAATTATAAAACGAAAAATTTCTCATTACTCAGATGTGAGTTAACATTTATTACCAATTTTCAAAGGCTTCGATGTTTCGTTGAGGTGCCGAAATTTCTAATGATTTCATTTTCTTGTTGAGCGTTCCTCTTCTTTACCATTAGTTGTTTACCAATTTATTATTATTGTAAGAAGATAAACATATCAAAAGACACGGATAAAATACACAAGACAAAATATTTGGGAAAGTAAAAAAACTCAAGCAAAGAAAACAATACACATTTAGATTAATTGTGTGTGTTTTGATTTCGAAGTTAAGATTTGCTACTGTAATTGTTACAATCATTAAACAAATATGTATTTGTGATAAGAAAATGTCGTCGTCTGTTATCACGTTATTTAAGTCATAAGATTCTGATCTTTTTTCAACCAGAAAGATCAATTTTATTTTTTAGTAATTCGTTTTACTAAAAGTTTCAATCCTTATTGAGGCCTTTTTCAAATATTATATCTTGGATTGAAGATTTTAAATGACGATTAAAACTTTATAATTATTGACTGACGTTTCATCGAAAATATTGTCAATATTAAAAGCCATTAGAACAAAAAACTATGGGTGAATCGATGTAAATATATTAAAAGGTTGGACAGGTAATTTTAACTTGTTTACATAAATAGTAAATAAATTACTGGAAAATATTATTAATGACTTTATTTGTGAAATTTTACTGTTTTTCTACTTTCCACATATCGAAAACGTTTCTTAACAAAGTACTCGACCTCTTGATTTTCGATATAAAGTGTGGACATCGTATCCATAAACAGAACGAAAATTTGCAGAACGAATGATTTAATTCCTAAGTTCGAGAGGAATTCTATTGTCATATTGAGTAAGTCTTCGGAACTCTTGGGAATTCGTTTTCCGTATTTTTTCTCTATTTGGAGAATGTCATCTGTGCTGTAAGCTTATTGATGTATAACGTATATGTTTTCAGTGGCATGTCAATCGTTCTAAGAAGGAACTCTACGTATATAAGTATTTATCATCAAAATTGGTAAAATCTGTGATATACGGGGATGAAGTGTAATCTAGGCGCATTTCTTGAGGTCCAGAATCGCTACCCCACAATTTTTCTGTTCAGGTACTCTTGTTCTGTATTATAAATAAAGTTACCAATAAACGGGGTTGGTAAAATTTAAAGACTAGAAATGTTCCTTATTTCTTATGCGATATTTAACATGCTTTAAATGTAAAAATCGTTATAGTATTCTAATGGACATCGTTATATTCGACATTTGTCTCCCCTACTTGAGATTTGATAATTTCCACCTTAAACGTTTACCCTATTCGTTCTTTCGTAACAATGTTATTTTATCCATTTCACTGGCGTTGAATGTGGAGTAATTCTCCGTTAAGTTAGTCATCGACAGTCGTAGTCAGTCATTGCCTTTTATCCCTTCAAGGGCCTCGGTACCGATTGATTCCGGGGTTCCCTGACTGTCATCCATCCAGGAACTTGCGGTGTCTCGAATTGCGTAACTTCACGAAGTGCAGTTAAGCAATTCGGCTTCCGATGTCGGATTCGATTTGGATTAAAAGTCAGAAGAGTATAGTCAGAACAAGCCGCCATCCTCAGATGCGTGTTCAATGCGCGTCCACCTGAACATTTATGAAAAGTGGAATTGGAAAACTGAGATAATGTTGGAAGGAATTTCTAATCGACATTGATTTCTAGAAAATGTTCGATTATAACATTTGCAAATTATATATGTGTTCGTGAATCATTGCCGAGTTTTGAATTGAGAGAAATACCACTTACTTAACTAGAGTATGTCTATTGATTTCAATTTTTGAAATCATTGTCAGTTGAATCAATTTGTCGAAAATGTCAATGTTAAAATACGAGAATGAAAGTATAGTATTTTACTCTGTATATATTTTTTAATCCTAACATTCAAGTGATTATACGGAATTTCACTACAAATGAAAGTAAATGGTATAGTTATTTAGACCAATCTCTTAACAGTACTTTAGTTTTTATCTAAAAGTTATTTTATCGAAACATATCTTCGTTATTATTGATTAGGTTCATTAAATTCTTCAGTTTCTCAAGACAATATCCATTAAAGAAAACATCTACAAACAGATGAGAAAACAATAAATCGATAAATAATCGTCACATATTGCTGAAGAGGAAAGTGTGTTCGGTTAAAGAAGTGTAAAGTTGTACATGTGTCTCCCGACTGAAATGGCTTTGACGTATCTGATAGATCAACCTGTCACTCTAATTATTTATTTTGCCGAATATTTCCTCAGAGTGGAATCAAATGTGTATCGAGAGTTTATCTGTATCGAAAGCTGATTGGTTTTCTATCTACGCTGAGGATTTAGATTATTAAAATTGCGCTCTGTTTGTTTGAAAAGTAACATTTCATTCCTGCATAACTATAAACGTAATTTCTAATAGTAATTGAGAATTTTATTTCCGATGTGATAGAAGAGCCCTCCAAAAATTACAGTTGTTTGCTTTCTCCGATAAGTGGCTGACTGGACCATTTCCTCCGCGCACGGAAATAAAAACATTTTTATTATGAACCATTTTTGACAACTCCGAAGTGTCAATGTAGATATGCGTTGACTGTCGCTACCTTTCATTCGCATTTCAACAGGAGATGGATGCCAGCTGTGCTTACATGTGTAAGCGCCCATACACAACGCACTATGTTGACAACCCTACTACACTATTAATTACATTGATAGTTATGTAAACTATCGTAGAGCCGTATTCTTACTTCAGTGCGCGTATTAGATAAGTGAAATTGCTCATTAGTGTATTGAAATTGTTTATTAATTTCTCCTAGTTAATGCTACACTTCAGATACTTAATGCGGCATTTTTATTCTGAAAACTGTAGTGCACTAATTCGAACAGGTAAGAGATGTCAACAATATTTTCGTGTATAAAAATAATAGAGATTTAGATGGTGTCCTGCGGTTTTTATAATGAAAAATTTGTAAAAATTTTATTTTTGATTCGCTAGTCACCACTCTTAGAACGAACCGAAAGAAACCTTTAGATACTTATAGAGGGTCAACATTTCGGTTCTCGAGCTAATCAGTGTTCATTTCTATAAATTTGAATCCTATCTAATGTATGTCTAATGTTTAAATTTGGCTCTCAAAAGAAACTTGTATTCAGATACGATTTTATTAAACGAAAACATTGAGTATGACAATCTGTTGGTGTGTAATAACCAATGTCATATGTGATTAATTTTTCGATGGAAAACACATTTCTTTTTCTCTTTTGTGTCTACGATATTTAAAACATAAGATATAATTCTGTATTGCATAAATATTATATTTTGTAATTTCAAAGAAATTAACATGAATTTAATTTCTAGTCAGTAAGGTTTTTTAGTAACGGGATAGTGTACGCATCTATTACATTTCGAATGAGAAAAGGGTGACGATAGATACTGATATTTGAATAGAAAACTTGTCGCAATTTCATAGATAATGAATTTACGATACATTCGTACAAAGGATTGCCGCTCCTTTACAGAGATGCAATGAATGTGGTGTATGAAATCATAAAGGAACAGTTCAGAATATATTAGTTACCTGGAATTGTTTTTCCATGTATTTATTATCATTCAGTATGTTTTGTTCATATTAATTATCTTTCAAAAAGGCAACTAGTTCAGAATACCTATACAATCCAAAAAGATTATCTCGATTATTTTAACTTGCATGAAACTGCTAAATCGCTCACTATGGTCTATTGTTTATTAAAAATATTCTTTTTCCTTGATAAGAATGTAACGAACTCTAACAATTAATGGAATTGACAAGGGAGATGGACCTAATTCAGGTGAAACTAAAACATCAAAAACGAAACGAATAAGGAAACAGGGAGAAATTAGGAGTAAGAAAAACAAAATTTTATATTGCAATATTTTAATAACTAAATTATTATACATTATTCATTTAATGTGGAAAATATGTTCATGAAAGACTTAAGGATACATGAAGCCTTTCTGAAACTTTTCGTAATTTCTTATAAATAATGAGGATCTTTTGGTACGTCATTTCGCGTTTCTGTTGAGTTTAAAGACATCCTCTGAGAAATATGAGTCATATTTTTACGCACATTTCATCACAATTTAGGAATAATTGATTAAGACATAGGGTGAAAATGATTAGTTATTGATTTAACATTTCCAAATCCTACATATCATGCAATTCGTAACAATATCTAATAAATTCTGTATCTGCAGTACTGAGTTTAAAAGTATTACTGTTTTTTAATGTCTAAATCAAAATTTCGTTCCCCAGATACTTTTCTTTATTGTACTCATAATTTGAAATGGACAGGGCACTCTACTTCAAGCTTTACATAATAATGTTAGTTTTAAATCTCTCATAAACCAAAGGTTTTGAGTTGTAAATTTTCACTTAATGTGCATGATTTCCTCTATCGCTATTGATGTTATCATTGTAGAATATTTGCATGTTTACATTACAGCATTCACTGCATGTTGAATCTTCATTACATTTTTTTCTACGAGTGGTATAAAAAACCTTGTGCTTAGTGTTTATCTAGTATATATGTATTTAATTTTCTTTTTTCGAATAGAATTCCGTTCCAAGATGCATTAATGACTTCAGAAGAGAAACACGCTTCAACCTCTTGGTGCTATCATACCGGAAGGAACATTTACCACATTGACGCTCAAAACAAGGCAGATGAAAATCTGACCGTACGTGGGATGGACAGCTTTCAAAAACTATCACAATAATGAAGCAATTGACCTTTAAGCAACCTCTGCGAGGTGATGCGATAGGTAAGCGTTTCCATTATCCAGAAAAATCTTAATCAGTTTCGTGTCCTAATTTATCGCATTTAACTGTGTGAAGTGATGTTGAGTCTAACAAAATGCCCGTTATTGTTTTTTTTATCAGGTTTCTTCTCCACCGTAAGAGGGATATTAAAGAGAAATTCCTGAAAAGTCGTGATACTACTCATGAAATATTATTGAAAAAAAAAGAATATACCATTACATTGAATAACTATAATAAAATGTAATTTTGTTCATAATTTTGTAATAAATTAGTAATATTAAAAGAAAAAAGCATTATTAGTTTTATTATGATTTACAAATTAAATCTCATCATAATTTAGAAGCATAATATTATTTGCAGAAATGTGAAGAATTTATAGTAACAAACCCACTAGAAAAACAAACAAATTATTAACCAGCACGGTAATAATTATCATAATGACTAATTAAAATGATAGTGCTAGAAAAGAACGACTAGGGCGAAAGGACAAACGGAATTTCGGCCCTTGCCCCAAATCCTCATTAGCGAAGGAGGACGTGATGGCAGCGAGCGCTCCAGTGCTCCGCTGAGACGAAGGAGCACTGACCTGGCGCCAGCCCGGCGCCGCGCGATAACTCAAAATTCGACGCAGACGGCGGCAACGGGCGCAGAGCCCCAGCGCGGCCCGGACCCACCCGCCCGGCCAGCGCCAGGAGCCGCGCCAAAGTGACGGATTCGCCCATAAACGGAGCGGCCCCCGAGATTGTACTTCATACGAAACATCGCCCATCCACCCATAAATCCACCAAAGCTATAATTGTCTGCCATTTAAATAATACACCATTAATAATAAATTACTGACCCGGCGAAGGAGCTCGCGGCGGGAGGCGAGGCGGCGCACGGAGCGGTAGCCCGGTGGAGGGTGAGCGCCGCCGCCCCCGCGGGCAGGCCGCACCGCCACGAGACGTCTTGCGCCGCGAGGCGAGGCGAGACGAGACGAGACGAGGCGAAGCGAAGCGAAGCGGCGAGCAGCAGCCGGCGGTGCTGGCTTTCTCCGGCGACTTGCCTCGCGCGCGCCGCTCGGCTCCGCGCCGCGCCGCGTCGCGTCGCGCCTCCCTTCGTCTCGCCTCGCCTCGGCGGGGCGCCGCCTCCTCCGCCTTCTCCTTCTCCTTCCCTTCGCTCCTTCCACCGACTCCGCCTCCTACGACGCCGCCTTTCCTATCGCCCCCCTTCCCTTCCCCCCCGGGCCCCGGGGCTGTCTGTATACTTTATTTTGATGAAAGTTCTTACGGCCTTGCTATTCTAGTTTCTGGCCCCCTGCCATGTGTTTAACAATCTAGGCGCTCCGTCTGCGTCGCCCGCACGCCGCCGCGCGCTCTCCGTCGCGCCGCACGCCGCCGCCCCTCCACGCGGCCTCTGTTTTTATGTCTATCCCAGTATGGCCCATCACTTCTCATTTAGCGAGCGCGCCGAGCCGCCGCCACCGCCGCCGCCACCGCTTCCCCCTCCGCGCCCGGCGCCGCCCGCCCCTCTCCCAGCGCCCGCCCGCGCCGCCCGCCCGCTCGCCCGCCCAGCCGGCACCGCCCCCGCGCGCCGCCGCGGCAGGTGAAGAGCGGGCCGTAGTACACAGTTCCCTTCTCCTCTTCCTCCTCCGCCATCGCACGGCCCGAGCGCGCCCGAGCGCCGGCGGACGCGCCCGAAACCGGTTTATGGTCGCGCTAAGTCGCGCTCGGCGTTTGCCCAAATGCTGGCGCTGCCTTTACAAATGTTGTTCAGGACATCTCCAACGTTCAGGCTGTAGAACCCGCCAAGTGCAATGCCGCTCCCGTTGCAAAATGTAGGGAGTCGCGGCGGCGGTGGCGGTGTTGCGTTGCGATCGGCACTGTGCTAGGCACCGACCGGGCTCTGCGTAGGAGTGTCGGGGCCTGTTGTCACGCAGGCCGCGCCGCACTGTCACTGGCCGCGCGCGTGCAGGCGCGAGAGCGCACCACGCCGCTCGACACAGTTCACCGGCAGCGCGGCATCGCGTACAGAACAGAACCGTAGAGAGTCGAACCCAGGGCTGGCCGTGGCGCCACATGGACTGATCGCCAGGCGCGTGTCGCGATGCGCCGCCCGGCCCAGCCGCTGTGAGCAGCCCCGCGCCCAGTCAGGCCTGTAGGCGTCCGCGCCGCTGCCCAGCCCGGGCGTCGAGCCGCGGACCCGGGCATGCTCCCCGGTCGCCCGGCTGCGTGAGTCGCCTACCCGAGCCCGCCCCGACGGCCGACGCCGTCACCGGCACTCTGGAGACCAACCCCGCGCCATGGACCGCTGACGCTCCGACGCTGGAGTTCTGCTTCGTGACAGGTAACGCGGACGTGACGGCCCGTCGCGAAGGCAAGCGCCTGGCCCACGCGGGGCTCGAACTCAGTGCCTGTGCGTCGGTACAGTGTTGCGTTGTTTGCCGTCTACGTTGCCTTGCGAGTGTTGTCACTTCCCGGATTTGAATATTGTTCGTCTTTCTGTATTGCGAGTGATGTGTCCAATGTTGTTTCTGTGATGTGAATGTGCCAGCCCATGTCGCTGTTGTGAAGATTCATCTCCACGATTACCATCTTTCCCCCTTGTCAATGGTACACCATTACATCGCCTCTGCTCAACTTTTCATCATCCTTTTCTTTCGTGTTCACGTTTACGAAATCTTAGAAACGACAACTTAATTACACCTGCGGTCGCCACCTGACAGTAGGCGAAAACGCCATCGCCACCACCCCCATCGTCAAGTATCCCCTGTACACCCAAACAAGGCACGCCTCTTTAAAACGACGCCGAAGGTGTGGGCGTCGACGTCTTGCACAAAAGCCGCAACTTCGGCTCTTGAGAGGAGCGTGCCCTCCGTTCCGCGCATTACAAAGACAATGCGGCCATCGAGGGCGAACCTAGCCGAACCAGACCTGGGGCCGGGACTGGGTCCTGGGCGTGGGGTGGGCGGGTCTAGCCACGCGCCCGCCGCAGCTCCCCGAGAAAGCGGCCCGCGGGCGAGGCACGGGCGGCGCGCGGCGTCGGGGCCCGGCGAATGGCAGCTCGTTGCCCCGGGACCCGCGCCGCGCGCCTGGCCTGCCCCAGCCCGACCCGGCCCGGCCTACAGCGGCTATCGCCGCGTTGCTTACACATCTCTGGAAGAAGGGATGCTCCAGAGGAGAATCTCGCTGTGTATTATCCGATTTAAATACTGGCTTGTGAAAGATCATCTGCTGGGTACGGGAATCTAATTAGCAATTTCGTTGCGACTTTAAATTTTTAAATTGAAGCTTCCAATTGGATCAACGCATAACAGCTGTTGATCTGCAACAAGCCATTTCATTTAAATACGATAATAAATGTGGAGAGCATCAGAAGAAAGTTGATTCATCGGTGTCTAACATGCGTTTGGTCGTTTTTTCACTGCTTCTTTCGCAAATTGTTACTGGTGGGCTTTTATTGACAACATTGTCAGTCATGCAAGGGTTTTCAGAAAATGGTTCCAGTGTATTTGGTGGACTTGCTGGAAAGTCGAATTTCATGCGTGTAACAATTAAGCCTAGTCCATTCCCCACTCAGCCAGTTAATTGTATGGATATATAAAACACATTGCATTATTATTATTATTATTATTATTATTATTATTATTATTTAACATCAGTTTCGAGTTCAAATATTTATCAAGAAATTAACAGAAATGTGTAAATTTTATGTTTTGTGTTGAACAGAATTATAAGTATTTCAATATTTCCTGTTGAAAGAAGGATCGGTCAGACCTTGTAAGGCATTAGGACACTTTAATGCAGACCGATGATCACAGCGCTGAAATGAATTGCGTTTGAGTAGCTCGATTGAAGACTTTCTGTTCTTGCCAAACCTGTGGATTAAGGAATTCCTTTGGTATGTTTGGATCAATGCAGAATAAAATGCTTTGTAATTTATCTTTCACTGCACTAATTTTAAAATCTGAATAAATAATTTGTATATGTTTTTATTGAAAGTCTTTGATTTTTTTTTCTTGGTGCATCATATGTGTAGGATTTTAGGTTTAGCGTTCAACGAAAGCATTATGTTGACAGCCGGTTATGAACGTGGTTATTTTACTTCAATGCTACAAAAATAAGAGATTTTAAAATACCTGCGTCACAGGTATAGTTTGAATTACATTCAATTCAATGTATTGTTTGCAAGATAACCGAATCATCATTTGTGATGCGAGCGAACTCCATTACATTAACCTGAATATTCTGTAATGTTTACATATATCAGTGTTAATAATTAATTATCAAAATGTATTTTGCAGTCACAGTAGTATTTACAGTATTAGTAACTACATACTAAAATATAATTAACTGTCTTGAAGTACATAATTCTTAAGTGGATATCTTTTTAATATTCCAAAATTGATAGAATCAATGCTCAATAATTAGCTGGGTGTAAATGGAGATTCCTTTTCTGGAGTTCTTAGTCAGAAAATACATTGCGCGTTCAGTGTACGGATGTGACAGGAAGTCGTTTTAGTAGTATTGCTGACACTTTGATGAGGGCAAGTAAATATTCAGTGTTCACAAAAAAGTGCCGAGAATATCTACATTTGGTTTATTATTTGAAGTTACCTAAGAAAATGTGTTGTTGTTTGTTTTTCAATGGACTTTGCATCATGCACCTATTGACTATTGCGTCATGTAGTGATAAGTTCTTTAAAGTTGGATTCTCCATTCCTAAGTGTTACGAGAACATTGCAACACGACGCTGAAGAAAAACGAGTGACGCGTTTGCGAAACTCAATACATAATTCAGCTAAAAAGGTGTAATGATGTGAATCACAAGGATAGGCAGGGTTTGGATAAAAAAAGTTTTTTAAGACAGTACTACAACAACAAATGAAATGAACACTTTAGAACAAAAAATATATTTCATTATAGTATTTCTTCAACTACAGAACGTAATCTTTTTCGACTAAATGAGATAAATATGTACAATGCAACCTTATAATGTAAAGAAAATTAAAATTACTTTTATTGGAATTAAAGTTGAAAGGGTGCGATTTTTTCTGAAATAGAAATATAAGTTTATCGAAGAAATGAAAAACAAGATGTGCAGATTTGATTTTTACATATTTATTTCTTATACGCTTTTAATTGAGTTTGGGCTCGAAATATTTTATCTATTTGCGTAAATGATAAGTGAAGAGTGATTATATTCATGAGCGCGTCATTACACAAACTGGTTGACCAATTTCCTAGAAGCGAGTGAATTTACAGAGGAAGAGGGGTGAGTCAGCTTTTTTGTTGTCTTGATTGTGACTGACACCTGCGTTATGCCGAGTTGAAATATTTAATACCCGTATGGTCACGGGAAGTGATAGATTGTTCAAGCAAGAATGATTGCCTCTGTATTATGTTCGAGAAAGCTATAAACGTGTATTACATGTTTAAAATTGAAATTATTTTTGCTACAACCACAAGACATTAAGACTCGTTCCATGTACAATATTATCCAAGACTTGGTATGTATGAGTAGCGTCTATCGTATTTTCTACGCATTTTTACGTCTCTTAGATATTTATTTATGAGCAATTGTGCAATATATATTCAGTTCGCTACAGATTTTGAAAAATCATTGATTTATATTCTTTAACACGCCCGCAATTTAGAGCACCCTTTAGGTCTTTGATTTAGGCCATAATCAGAGTTGGAAAAAAATACGTCAAAATATAATTTTCATAAATTATTTTAGTATAACCTATTTAAAAAATAGTTTTGGTATTATTTGCTATCAAACATGGTACACTTAATCCAATTAGTACTGAAATCTTAGTACTTTTTATGTAGTAAGAATATCTGAAGTACTCTTTTGGAAGCACAATTCACATTTTACTCATGTACATTAGTGAAATTATAAGAATTATACCGCCTTAACTCACATAAATGTAATTCACATTTTATCTTCAATTTAAATGTATTGTAGGGAATGAATTAGTTTACATTCATTATGCACTTTTTATAAGAGAGGCAGTTTCCATTGCAATTTATTATGTATTGTCATGTTTGCATATATAAAAGTAGCCAAGTTGTTAGAATTTCAATATTCATTTACAAAAGTACACTTAGTCTTTCGACTAATGTTAATGACTTGTTAAGACGTTGTAGAACAGATTTGCGTTGATTTAAATAATGAGCATGAGTAATGAACATTTTTAGGGTTGGATTTTAGAAGCTGGTCATGCAGTGTTTTGTCCCAAAAGTCCTAAAGACGACGTGTGGATTCTAAGCAATTCAAGAAAAAATTGAAGGTAATTTTATATTTTTTGGGGTGGAAATTGGCTCGTCCCGAAGGGAGTTGTGCCATCATCAAAGGTGTGGGCTGGATTCACTTTTCTCAAAAATCAGTTCTTGCACATCAATCAATAGTTGCATCAAGACAACACAACAATTGTATTCAACTGAATTAAAAATAGTATACACCTTGCTTGTGAAATAGCAAGCTCGTGAAATCTTAGAGTAAAAATCGGATATTAGAGAATCAATTGATGAAATATCTAGGATGAAGGATAGATGATGTGACTCCTAAAACGACAGAGCTCCGGATGATCCTTAACAAACCGATTGCCACTAATTATTTTATTCGTGTATTTAACGTCAAAATCGTTTACAATTGTTCATTTTGAACAGTTGAATGTTCTCGTAGGTACGAGTCACGTTTATCCGCTCGTCGTCGCGTGCAGACGCCTTATTGCCACAAGAGACCCAAAACCTAAATTATTTACCGCGAGCCAGTAATTGTTCATTTCACAGTGAACAAACAATTGACACACATTGAGTTATAGTGTAGTCATTAGAATTATGAAAATATTTCTTTAGCAGAAAGGAAGCTCACATTTTTTGTAATGAAGTATCGGGAAAAATAAGAGATATTATTGTAATACGTACTTTTGATATGTCATGTGCCTTCTGTTGCAGAATTCTAATTATTACTAAAAATGTTAATTTTTTTAAAAATAGTGAAAGATTGTTTAAAAAAAATTTAAAACCAAGTAATGAAAGTACAGAATTCAGTAGGTACATTCATGACAATGAAAGATAAGATATTTTAAACGTTCTTTTTGTCTTGCATAAATTATTGAGATAATAGACCAAAAAATAATAGACAACATATTTTGTTTCAGACGTTTGCATAAAAATCTTAGATTCATTATAACATAAAAATATGTGTTAAATCGTTGCTTTGTTACGTTTTAATGCATATCGTTTAACTTTCCCGGCTGTTTATTTGTAATTGTTCTTGAAACGTTGCGTTGCGAAAACTATTTCTATTCTTCGACACAATGTATGAGTACCGGGGGAAGGAGGGGGGGTGAGTCCAGGCTGCGGCGGAGGCTCGTACGTTAAAGTGAGCACGACGCGGTCGCGTGGTAGGCGGCGCCACCGCACCGGCGCGGCGCCGATCGCCCGGCCGGCCTTTTCGAGCGGCGCGCCACTCGCGCAAACGTCAGGCGAGCGGCGCGCGCTCGGCTCGCTCGCGAAAACAGTTCTCCCGCGGATCACCAGGTGTCACGCGCGACTGTCGCCTCTCTTCTCCTCTCGCTCCCTCAACTCCTCTTCTCTCCGCCCGCCCGCCCGCGCCCACCCGGCCAACAGGAGCAGGAGGAGGAGGAGGAGGATCTCGTCGGCGCGGCGCGGCGCTGCCCGGCACGGCCCGGCCTGGCCCGTGCGCGGGCGCACGCTTTACCCAAAGTCCGCCCGTCCACCAGCCCGCCCGCGCGTTCGCATCAGGTGGCGGCCGGCCTCGCCCACCGACGCTGTGCGGCGCGGCGCGGCGCGGCGCGTCCCGGCGCGACCCGACCCGACCCGCTCTCCTAACCCAGTGCAGCATTTGAAAGTAAAATCGCTGTTATCGCGCCGGAGATAGTCGCCAGCGCGGCGCCGCGCCGGGTCGCCGCCTGCTTTTGTTGGCGACGGACGCGCGGGTGCAGGCCGGGCGAAGGCCAGGCGATGCGTTCTCCGCCTTTAGACCGTTTCCGGTGACGGACCGACCTCCTGGGATATCGCGCTGACCTAATCACTGGGGGTTGTTCTTTTTTCCGCGCTTGTTTGTATAAGTTTGTTACGAAGTGGCTTGTCTAATCATGAAAATTAAATTTCAAAGGTATACAGTATTTTTACCCTGTAGTACGTGTATATCATTGTTTTTAAGTTTATAGTAATTCTTAGTATGATCTTCAATTATACGTAACTGGATATTATGATTAATGTCTTATTATAGTATCTATTTTTTAAAATGTTTTCTGAATATCTCTTTGACGTAAATTACGCTGTAATTTCGGAACTTGAAAATAAGAAGACATTGTTGGGTCAGTCACCTCGCGGGCAGATGGTGAAACGGAAATCAACATCAGCCAGCAGTAAAAGTATTCCAGGGCTCGTAAAATGCTTGGGGATGAATGTTGACCTGACTTTTGAATAAGATAAATAAGAAACTGAAAAGCGTCTCGTCATTACGAAGAAGCGAGTATCGTGTGGCGTGTCATTATTGCTTAATTCGTGCGAACGTTCCAGATCGTGTAACAGAAGCCTTCCCGAGCTGGAAACACGAGGCGGAACTCAGCCGTTGGGTAGGCCCGGGCCGGCTCGAAATCGTACGTGCTTCCTTCCAATCCCCCCGGGGGAACAAAAAGGAGCTGGGAGCGCACATGGTGGTCCATGGCGTGCGAGAGGAGAGGAAGAGAGAGAGGCATAAACTGTCATCAGAAACGCACATTGCGGGCGGCCGTAAAGGCCAGCTGGGCGGGCGCGGGCGGCGCAGCGCTGCGTTGAGCGGCCCTAGGCCTAACTGCGCGCCGCGCGGACGGGCTCCCGCCGCCCGCAGCCCGGCCCGGCCAGGCCCCGGCCCCGACACGGCCCAGCCCGGCTCGGCCCGGCGAGGCCCGCCCGCGTGGTGACGTCATCTGCATGCGTTTCAAGAACAACCTCTTCGCCGTTTCCTTTCGTTCAAACGCTCGTGTTTTCCTCCATTTGTCACTTGGCGCACCTCTGCTCTTTACATCACTGTTTCCTTTGACTTCTCTAATTTATTTCGTATCTCCTTCTGTTCCTTCTTCTACATTCCTTGTATTTTTCAAATTTTCTTTTCCACTTTCGTGTTTATCAGTTTTAAGAAAAAGTCTTTGAATCATTCTTTCTTTTCTGTAACTTCGTAACGTTCTCTTATTCTTATTGTTCTCATTCGTTCGGTTTCATTTACCTAAAATTATTAGAGTTCGTCGCTTATTCCAAATTTTGTTTTTCTTCAATTGTCATTGTTTCTACTTTGATTTTTTTCATATTTCATCGGGACTTGGACGTGGTGTTAACATAGGGGAAAGATATACGTCTTAACTCTATGGTGTTAGTATATACTTCCGAAACCAGTTTGCACGTTTTCTCCGAATGTACCCTACCTATTTCTAATACTTATATGTCGTCCTTTCCGGCGACTGAATAAATATAATTCTTCCCCCCACTATACCTTCTCTCTTCAAAATCCAAAATTTCTAGAATGTTATTCTAGTTAATAGTTTTTCTGATTAGATTGAAAGAGGAAATTGTCGTTGGCCTAAAGTGTGCCAGTCTTCAAAGAATTGAATCATGCCTTTCGTGGATACAGCTGGCCCCTGGTATCCTCTCATCCTCTTTAATGCACAAATGGACTCTCGGAGTCGCAGAAAAAGGTGTCCATGTGCGAGCATTGGCACGGACCGTGAATGGCAGTTTAATTAAGTCATTCGCTGATGTATATGTTAAGAACGTGCGAAGGAAAACCTGTTTGTTTTATGAACTTTTGATGTAATATTCGCCTAAAGCTATAATTAGCGTAATTAGCCATCCCCAAAAATTATGTAACACGCGTAAATTTCTCTACCTGCGGCGGAAGGCGGAAAAGGAAAAGAAGAAGATTAATTAGTCTTGGGGTGAGGAGTGCACGTCTTAAGAATAAAAGTCGAGCGTCTGAAATCTCTTCCCCCGAAGCGAGCGTTATTAATTTCGGCCTCAGAGTCACCGAGAAATCGTTCTGTCGAGGGCCGAGTGAAAAATGGGTCGAAAACAGCAGCGGGTGCATCGGTGCCAGCCGCCAGGCCCGGGCTGGCTGACCCGAGTTCGGGACGCAGCGAGGCACAGCGGGAATTCACTCAATGCGGCTTGCTTGGGAGTCTTCCAGGCTTCGCCGTCGAACCGAAACCGAAAAACAATATGGTGTTATTTCTGGAGTGAAACCGGCACAATTTTGCATTTCAACACAAAGATCACAAATTATGTTGGAGTTCAATGACAGTTTTCGAAACGTGTGGAATATGATACTAACTCCAGGGAGAAAAACATACTCTTCGCATTAATTTGTATTATAATTACTTATTAAATTTGCATAACCAGTTCGTTAATCTGCGGATAGCACGTGCCAAAATATTCAAGCATTGAGATTAGAATAAACAAACTCCGTTCACATTAGACCAGTCTGATGCAGTCTTGTCTGCGAACTTCAATTATTGTGTGGTTCAAAGAAATGACTCTAATACTAGATCTGCCTGATTGAGGATAAAAGAATGACCAAAAAGAGAAATCGAACTGTGAATCGAAATACATTGCTGACATATTTTTGAAATCCACGAACTGACACTGGAAAGATGGTTGGTAATATTCAGCTCGGAGACTTGATTTCGGTTTCGAGAGTTTTCCAGACCGATCGAAGCTGAACCATTAGCTGCAACGAAGCTATGAACTGCCTGAGCAACTACTATTCTCGAATTCAGAAGGTGGATGGCGAAGTTGATCGTGAAACCATAAGAAGTGTTCCAGATTTTGAAAGCAGACCATTGAACCGAGACTAAACCGCTCAAGATATGAAAAACGCCCTTGTCAAAGAAATTTGTACCAAAACCGAAAAAGTGACTATTCATACCGATTCAAATCCGCTGGGGATGTCATGCTATTGAAAGGGTGAAAGCTATGACGGCGGTTTCAGATAATTAAATGAAATAAAGAAGAAAGTGTTTAACTGGAACATGAACAGGATGGTGGAACCCATATGTAAGTGGAAGGTACAACTAAAACGCTGCAGTTGAATGTCACTTTAGTAAATTTCGAAAACATGCTCTTGGACTCCAACTGGGTGGTTAGCAAGAAAGTCGGAACTTGAAAGGAAGAAGTATGAAGATAGGTGAGCATATCACGGTTGGCAAGTAATGTTTGGAACGGTGCTGTCAGTGACTACCGCAGAGACTTTTAAAAACCGTTGAACCATTGCTGAATCGCTAACCATAAAAAATTGTATTCTAAATGAATAACCAATAAATAACCAGCCTAGTCGAATTAAACAGTTGCCAGGAAGCCAGGTTTTTCAAATTTTGTCAATAGCGACAATGGAGTCGAAAACTTATGTCTCAGTGTATGACACGCAACCGAACCACAATGAACGACAATCAGAAATCTAAACTTAAATTAAAAACTATATATAAGAGGGTAATCTTGAATGGCTATCATGAACTGAGGAACTAGGAAAAGTGTTGTCGGCATTGACCTCAAAGTTCAAAATGTAGTATCAACCCATTCATTTACATCATGTAGCATACACCAAACCATTAACCACAATCGAAAACGGGATACTAAGTGAAAAACTAAAAAACAGTAGATTTGAAAACGGCCGACAGAGACTTGTAAAATATTGTAATGGTCGATTGCAGATGTAGAAACGGATGTATCAAGCAAAACGAAATCGAACAGTTATTTATCGAACAAAACAAAATTTTTAGGGGTTGGTGAGCGTTGTGAGTGAGGTCCTTGGGAGGCCGGCGTCACCATACACTTCGAACAACCTGGACTGATATGTCTTGGCCTGGCGTGTCTCTGCCTGGCGTGTCTCTGCCTGGCGTGTCTTGGCCTGGCGTGGTGTGCTTTGGCTTGACGTGACTTGCCCTAACGAGTGTTCTAGCGGGACTTGGCCTGACGTGTCTTCGTGCGGCGTGTCTTGGCGTGAGGTGTCATAGTCTGGAATGTCTTGGCCTGGTGTGTCTTGGCCTGACTTGATTTGTCTTGGCCTGGCGTGTCTCGGCCTGGCGTGTCTCGGCCTGGCGAGTCTTAGCCTAGCGTCTCCCTTGCATGACTTTGCCTGGCCTGACTTAGCCTACGTTGGCCTAGCCTTGCCTAGCTTCGTCTGGAGCAGTCCGACATGGTGTGCGGTGGCCTGGCCTAGCCTACGTTGGCCTAGCCTTGCCCGGCTTCGTCTGGAGCAGTCCTGCGTGGCGTGCGGTGGCCTGGCCTAGCCTACGTTGGCCTAGCCTTGCCCGGCTTCGTCTGGAGCAGTCCGGCGTGGCGTGCCGTGGCCTGGCGTGGCGTCCCCGGGGGCGTCGCGTGTTGTCGGCGCGTCGCCGTGGGCGTGGCGCAGGGGAGGCGCCGTGGGCGCGGCGCTGTACCCGCCCCGGGCCCTACACCCTCCGTCGCCGCCAGCGTCCGCCTGGCTACGCACCGAACCCACGCCCCGGGGCTCCGCGTTTAGGCCTACGGCTGCGCGCACGGCGCCGCGCGCGACCTCGCGGCGACACCGAAGTCGACCAGTCGGTGCGGTTGGCCTCGCGTCGTGTTCTTACGGGGCGACGCTGTGGACTTAAAAACGAAATGTGATGTTTTTGCGCGGTTTTACGCGTCTCTGCGGCGGCGGCGGCGAACTTTAATTAGAACGTAATGACTTGTGTCTTCTTCTAACCCTGGCTTTGATACGGCAGACCATGTACGATTATGAAACGAGATCTGGGGTTACATGATTTGGAACAATGGAAACTCCGCTCCTAAGTGCTTGTTCTCGGTTTTATAGATGGAATGGTAATAGTTCTTGTCTTGGGAACGTCTCGAACGGTGTTTTAGTTCATAACGTTGTTGATTTCCCTATCGGTGATTTCAACTATTCTCGGTTTCTTGATTTAGTTGGAAAATAATTATCCTAATAGTTGTAAACAGCAGATGCAAGTTCCTGGTGTACGAGAATAAAATTTCCAAACTCGTTTCGTTGCGTAATCATAATAGCACGTGCACATTTTAGTGGGAACACTGAAACGACCAAGACAAATAAAAATATTGAATTGTTATTGAATGACGTTTCACCTACGTACGTTTGGAGAGCATAAGCCCCAAGGGTAATGCATATTTAGTATAACCCACCTGATCAGCTTAATCATTTTTTAAATTAGTTGTCTTAATGAGACGAAGGTTCCGATTCATTTTCATCTTCAGCTTAGCTGTTGGTATCTCTTTTCCTCGTCTTGGGAGAGTCCTCAACATTGTCAGATTTTCTCAATTTATTTCGACTTGCAGCCACTTAAGGCAGCTCTTCAGTTTATCTCTGTCGGTAGTGCTACGGCAGTTTCGTTCTATTGGATATTGGCTATCTCAGTATCTTTTTTCTGAAAAAAAAAGGCCCCAACGTAGTAATTTACTCTACTGTATCTTTTTGTCCCTCTATTTCGTAGCTGGCAGGAGCGGAAAATATATTATGCTTGTGGAGCCCATCGACGAAGCCTTTCAAAATTTTCAGTACTACTCCACTTCCACTTTTTACTACCACTTCAGATCGCCTATTTCTTGGGGCAAAAATTATGCGTGGTCGGCGCTAGGGAGCGGCCATGGTAAACCAACTCTCCCGCAGGAAAAGTAGGCTACAGCTTGATCAGTTCCTATTTCGTGCCGCGGCGAAGGCGTTTGCGAACCGGAGGCTGAGCGCAGGGCGAGAGCGGCGAACGTGGCAGGGAGCCATTTCGTCTCGCTGGCTGTTCTAGGCCGAGGTCGAATGTGCCTGCGGCGCGGCATTCGGATTTTCATTCCGTATGCTGCCATGCTCTACTTCAACCTTCGCGTATGCGCGCAAACGCCGTTCCGAAAGTTAGGAGTAGATCAATCTTGACTAGAGACACGAACGGAGTTAGTTCTGCCAAATTGTTGTGAAAAAGATTTTTGTTGTTACAGTTTCTGTTAAGGAATTTTCCAACTCACAAGTATAATTGGTTACTATATAAGCATTACTATATGCATTAAATTCATATTAAAAATATTCTGAAACCCTAAATAAAAGTTCAGTTTGTACTAATTTATAGTATACGCATGTTCTTGTTATATTCGTGTTCATATTGACTTGTTAAAAAATTGTGAATTACTAAATAATAGCATTGCATGGATAGAAATTTGTGATATATTACGTAGAGACGAGTGTCATACCAAACTAGACATGTGAAACTTTATAAACGTCGTAATTGTCTGTTTTGTTGGTAAAATGAGTGCCATGGATAAATATATTTACATTGTATGAGTATTAACATGTGAAAACATATTTTATTGCTAATGAAAATGAATTAACGTTTTTTTCATCCTTTCACCTTGAATATTAAAGTTTCTCTATACATTTCATCCCAAAACGATCGTCCTTGTACTAAAAGTTTCCATCAATTTGGTTGTAGTAGTCCTGACTGCTATTTGCGTACCACTAACTACGTGTCAATCTATTTGAAGCTAACCTTCGTGCATTTTGTCAATTACATTATGCCTATTTTGTAAAATAATTATTGTCATTTAAATGCTGGATATCACTAAACTGTGACAAAATATTAATAATGTATTTTTAATAAAAGAGAAAGTGCAAAACTACATTCTCCCGAAAACAGTGGTATCAACAAGCCAAGGATGTTGAATTCAAGAGTACCTAAAAGTTAGCTTCACTGTATCAACCACATGGAAGACGAAATCTGGGCAGACTGAAAAATGATGGAAGGGAAACTTGTGAAGTCGGAACAGGTGCAAACCTAATCCACGAAGTGTGGAAGAAGAATATATAAATAATGTTCTTGATGTTAGTCTAATGATGATAGAAAATAATTACTAAGCGACGCTTTAATGTACAGAATATTTTATGTTTATTAAAAGGTAAAATATATGTTACGTCTGGAAAATCGCTGCTCGTTTAGTCGTCAGTTGATCCTTTTGTTGTTCTGTTTGTAACAAAAGCAAGAACGAGAAGTGTGTTCTTACTACGTACGTATCGGGGAAGCCTTGGAAAATTTTCATCCACATGCACATAAATTGCACCACTCGGATCCCAACTACAGCCACCTTTAATTTGCAGGAGGCCCACGTATTGCCGCTTTAAACCTCACGACCGCGCGTTTAAATCCTCCGTTGTAGGACCTGTGAAAGCACGATGACAGTCTCCTTTCGCAAATTTCCCACTGCGCGTCGCCGCCTCGCGCCGTCCAAAGAAAACCCGCGGGCGGCGCAGCGTCCGCCACTCGGCCGCGCCGCCCGGCCCTGCCCTGCGCGGCAACGAGCCGTCTGTGGGCGTCGTCCTCGCCGTCCAAAGCCCTGGCGCAAAAAGCACGTCGAATGCCGCGCGCTGCCCAACCCGGCCCGGCCCGGCCCTCCCCAGAAGCCATTTTCCCAGAGCGCTCGTGACGCCGCGCCGCGGAGCGCGGAGACCTTTCTTGTAGGAGGCTGGGAGGGGGCGGGGCGGGGTGGAGAGGGGAGGGACCGCCCGGGCGCGCCCAAAGTCGGCGCCTGACCCGCGGAGAAAGTGGCCGCGGGTCAGTGACCAGGCGCGCGGCCACCGCCGCCGCCGCCGCTGCTGCCGCTCCGCTGCGGCCCGCCAGCGCCGCGCCACGCCAGGCCAAGCCGAGCCCGGAGCACGGTGCGCGGAGCCGGCCGGCGCGCTCCGGACGAATTCGAACTGCGCGCGGAGACTGGGGACCTTGCAGATGTAGCGACGCTCGCTTCTGAACAAGGACGGCTCCACATACGGGCTGTAGCACCTCCTTTCAAAATGTGCAGGATGGAAAATTTCTCAAAACAAATGTAAAAATTCTGCAAAATGATTTATTATTGAAGGAATATGGATGTAAATTATGTGATACTTTGGACGGAATCGTGATTATTGGCCTTAATGAAGATAATGAGATAGAGTAGCTCGGACTATATTCTAAGTAATTTCAAGAAAGAACTACTAAAGATGTTGATAACTTCCTGAAGGTTATGTCTCTTTGCATCAAAAAAATTGTTTTCCCTGCAAAAAGTAAAATGACAGCCATTATTATTTACATTCGAATGCCTCATTTGTGAATTTATGTAGAAGAACGAACAATTGACGCATATTTAAATGAAATATTGTAAAATTTAAATTCAAACTTTTTTCTAGTAGAAATAGTAGTACACTAGAAATCTTCATAAAAATATCTGTGATTGTTTTACTTTCAAATTGTTTATAAATTGAAATATACAAATGGAAAGTAATGAATAAATTAAATAGTTATTACCATCAACCTCAATTTTTTTTTTAAATTGATTTTCTTTAAATGTCACTCCCTTAAATGTTGTCTGAAGCCATTCTTGTTCTAATGACGCCCATACACTTTCGAGGTACGTGACACCCTTACCGTACCATTGCATCCGTCCCGATAATCACGAACGCCACCATCACGTGGGTAGGGACCTTCGAACAATGGGCTCCCGATTTTCTATAGAATACGGCTTCATGGTTCACTGAATTGCCTTTACGCTTATAGCTCTATCGGGTGAAGTTTTGTTAAATCTTTGAAGGCGAAAGTTGTTAAACACGAGACGTTTACGGTAAACATGGATGGGCAAAATTGACGATCTACGAACACCATCAGGATTCTGTGAACGGAGTCGTGCAAACTCGGACAGGTAGAACTGTCTTGTAACCTCCTAAACCAAAAGCGAAGACGAAATTTAGAGGAAAATTTATGTATCAAAAAATCTAATTTTAATTCCCTATAAATGCAATTACTGATATTTCTAATAAGGAGTTAAATTTCTATTTGTGGCTAATCGCTACTTTATAAAGGAGTATAAAATATTTCCATATCAAGCAATGAGAAATTCATTCCTTTTGAGGAGTTTTGCAGTTTTGCCATCAGCTGTGCAACTTTTCCTATAAGTGGGTCGTTGTGTTTCCTGGCTCTTATGCATCACGAATATTATTTGCACGGCACGGCCAATCTGATTGCTACCAAACGGGTGGCATCTGTTGCATGTGTTATGAAAAGAGTATGCGCTTCTATTCCTAGTTAACTTCACTAGCACATCCCGCATTCAAGACACCGAACATAATACACGACTAGTAGTAATGGAAAAATGTGCATCTAATTGAATTAATTATATTTTTTCTTCGCTGTTTTTTATTAAATAAGCTTGATGTTTGAGAGTTAAAATACTACACAATATTCTCGAATTTCCAATGAGAGAGTTGTCTAGGTGATTGTAGATAGGTCACCGGTTTGTGCCTTATTGATTCCGGAGGAATTTATGTAATTTGGTATGGGCTATTATGTGTTGGTATTATTGGTATCTATATTGGTAATTATCTGTTCATTTTATAAACTTATTGTAAATGAATTATATGCTTTACAAATATCAGATTCATACGAATAAAAGTTATAATTACCATTGCGTAGTAATAAGCATAATAAATCGCAAATCATTTATAATTATATTCTTGATTTCTTATTAAGATGTCTGCATTGACCTAAAGAAAATAGTACGTTTTTAAAGTCGCATTTACATGTAGATGAGTGGTTTGCGCGATGGTGTGCTACGTGTGTATTAATATCACATTTATGTTATTTTGCATCTACGTCATTTTCTTTGAATTGTAACTTAATAAATAGCTAATAAATACCATATCTTATGCAATAAGATTTCTTCGTTACGTATTGTCCGTGATCGCCATTGCCAGATATTCCTAGATTGAACTTCAATATACATTTTATTGACAATTCAGTAACTTTATTTACACGATTCATTAGAAATTAAAGAAAACTTTTATCATATTTGACGTTTTTCTGCACAAATTATGTATGCATCTGGGGAGTGTGTGTCGATTTACAACAAAAGTATTTCCTATATAATGTTTAAAATTCATGAATAGTTATATTCTTTGAAATCAAATCAAAATTATGAGTAGTTCCTTGCGTGGATATGGTTTCATTTATGAATATGTTGAAGCAATCTTGAGTGATTTATTTAGTTCCTGCAAAACATTCATTTTTATACAGAAAATGGAGTAGCATAAAGCCAAAATGTAACTCTTGGCATTAAGCTGTAAACAAAGTCCGTTTAAATTTAACAGAGCTGTACTAACGTACGTAAAACCAACTTATTTTGTATAGTAATTTTGGAAGTATTTCTCAGAAACCTAGATGATCGTGTTCTTACCCTGACCGCCACGAAAACACTGGTCAGAAAATATACGACGTTAATTTTTCGTTTTACTGGAGTTGTTATTCTTTCTAAAGAACGGGGTCATTTGTGTGTGGGCTGGGGTATTTGGTTTTCTTCAGTATTAATGTAGCATGCCCAAAAGGGATTTTTCAGGCCAGGAACATTTCGCTTTTGTTAACAACGACGCTTAAATCACATTCTTGCACGGTGGCATTGTGGGGGCGAGGAACGGGTTGAGGGAGGCCTTCGAAGGCCAGCCCGCTCGCCCTAAGAGATTCCCAGGGACCTCCGTTCCCGCGCCGCCAGTCATTTGTCTCGCTCTTGACCCCGGCGGCGCTGCGCGCCCGCCCGATTCGTCGCCCGCGAACGGGAAACGCAGGGATGATGCGGTTATTTCATTTGAGACCGCCCCAGTAGGAGGCCTCGACAGCCGCTCCGGCTAAGGCGGACTTCTTTGCTAAGCCTTCT
Source organism: Teleogryllus occipitalis (assembly GCA_011170035.1). Taxonomy (NCBI): domain Eukaryota; kingdom Metazoa; phylum Arthropoda; class Insecta; order Orthoptera; family Gryllidae; genus Teleogryllus; species Teleogryllus occipitalis. Next base: position 69,469 of record BLKR01000622.1, on the reverse strand, counting down.
GTCTCATTGTGGCCTAAGCTGGGCGGGTCAACGTGATGTTAGGCGTATCGGTGAAAGCCTCCAGGCTCCGTTTTGTTATGTTGTTGTGTCACCTTGTCCATTGTTCTGTTCGCAGCCAGATTAACGTCCGTTTTCCATCTGTTCGTCTTTTTATGGCATTTTCTAATTAATTTGAACATCTTTTAGGGTAGTTTACTCGGCTCTGGCTTTTGTGTCTGACATCGCATGACTGGCGTTTGGATTATCACTAGGCTGTTCTGCAAAGTGTGTCACAAAACTAAACAATTTTTAATGCACCTTAAACAGTACATTAAATGTGTATAGTACTTTTAAGGATAGGTAGAAATTGTTGGATATTCAATCCCTAATTCACTAGAATCGACATTTGGAAATGTAGAATAAGGTTATAATTAAAATGTTTAATTTGCGTTTAAGGAACAGCTAAACAGAAACTGTTTCGAAACATTTCGAGTCCTCTGTGTTGAGACTTCAAAAATGCATGTGCTCTAACGTCTTTCTATGCGATATGTGTAATCAAACATGTTGAGAATGCATTGATTGTTAGAAGAACCTCCTGGCTTCAGAATTCAATGGCGCTTCTTGCTAGTGTACATCCTATTTGCCCTTCACCTTCTCGTGTGTCCTTCACTCCTCCCCCTGGCCATTTTGTGGCTCCACTATCTCGCATTTCTACTCTCCAGACCTCTGTGCGGCTTACACCATTAGGGTTTGAGCTGAATCATTGAGCTAGTGTGTTATTCAAGGTTAAATGTATTCCTTTCTTAGATTCGAGTTGCTCTTGTTGCACGTGACAGGCCGTGTGCAAATAACGGGTCCTGTCCTCTCAAAGAGAGGCCCCCGAGGTCCTTTCAGTTTTTCGTAGAATGTCGTTTCCCAACCTTGCACTCAGAAGAGCTGCCTTTTGGAGCTACTACTAGAGGATGGTCTTGAATGTTTGGCTGTAGCGAGCGTGATGGATTGTATGCGCGCGGCGAAAGCCGCACGGGAGCTGGCAGATTCAACAGCGGGAATGCTGACCGAAAACCCGCCCGGCCCCGCCCCGCCGCCGCCGCCGAACCGGCTGGCCCGGGCTCGAACCAACGGTCTCAGAGTGGCCCTGCAACCCCCCTCTCCCGATTGAGCACAGACCGGAGAATTATTGTAGAGTCGTTACTTTCAACTAGTAACTGGAACAACGCCGCCGAGTGTCCGCATGTCCTCCGTCTGAGATACCTCCCTCAACAATCGAAAACCCGGCAGGCCTCGGCGGTGGGAGAGAGAAAGCGAACCGCACAATATACGCCGTTTGAAATACAATATTAGGTATACACACCGCTCCATCTCACGTAACATCAGTGACGCTCGCCGTTCGCATATCTTCAAATTTTATGTCCCTCATTCATAATTTATTTCATTTTCAAGGCCCCTTGTAGAAAAACCAGCCGCCATTGTACCCGCTGCTTGGAGGTCGTACCTTATCATTCGCTTTGCTGCGACGGCGGCCGTGGCGACGACGGTGGTGGCGGCGGCAGCGGAGGCTGAGAAGGCAGAGAGAGCAACATGCGTCGCTCTGGATAGCCGTGAACCTCGTCTGCGCACGATTCGGAAAATTGCCAATACGCAATCGGAGCCCGTGTGACGCGCCGCCGCGAGGGAAATTCAAATAAAAGTACGCGTGACCACAGTGCTCCTCGAACGTTTCCTCCTTCCCTCTGGAGGCTGGAAGTATACTCGTACTCAAGAACCACAGAATTACTACCAGCGATCTTCAGATTATAAATAAAATATTATCTGTTATTTGTAAACTTATCTCGCTTTGGGGGATTCTACAGTTGTGTGCTTTAAACGGTTAATGTGGGGGATTAAACTCCAATCGAAGTCCTGTGTTTTAAGGACAATAAAATCCTTCGGAAGGGAAGTAAAGCCGGTTGTCCTATGTCTCAGATTTGCGTTCTGTAAAACCACCCCCAGTATAATTGGCGTTTCTGTGATAAATATTAAAGTTGTTCATTGCCCTAGAAATATCTCTGATCAGTACTACAATGACGATAGACCTGCTTTCTATTACGTCACTTGTACGGTGGAAGTGTAACCGAAATCATTTATTGAAATGTGGATAGCTAAATCTCCAGCGGTAAAGGACCTCAGCTCTCGAAACAACCTAGGACATGTAGTATGTACACTTCAAATTATTGTAGCACCAGAATAGTTAACGTTTTACTGAGTATTGGCTCCAGTGGGAATGTCCTCACTATCATGAAAAGCTAGTGCTAAGTATAGTAGATTACAAATTATGTGACCACTCTTGTAAAGCGTTACCTCCCTGTATAAGAAAAGGGTTTAAAAAAAACGTGACATTCATGGAACCCTTATTTTTTTTTAAAAATCTCGATCTCTTTCAATTTAATCTAACGAAATTCATTTTTTATGGCAATAGTTGAAGTAATCACGTCAAGAAACATACTTTCCATCAGGTGATTGATGACGTTTTTCACCCGAACAAACCAGGGCGGATTGCGTCCTTCGGAAGAGGCCACCTTTGCATTCGTCCCGCGAGAGGGAGCTTCTACGGGGCTCCTCCGCAGCCTCACAAGCAGACGCTTACGAGGTCTGGCAACGAAGCGTATTCGTCTCAATGACAGGCCCGGAACGCAGCTAAATTCTTAGTATTTAAACAGCCTTTGCTAACAAGCACTTGGGAAGCATATGGTACATTATCAAGGATTCTCGTGTTATTTTCCGAGAAGAAAAGAGGTAATTAGACGTCGAGACACAATTGAAATGATACACAATTCATTACAGACAGAAAGCGAAAGAGAATGCCGGTAGTTATTTATGTATTCAAGTTTTTGTTGAGGTCGTCCCTGAGGCTCATATGAATATCCATCACTGGAATACTGTTATGTTTGTGAGAAGGCACTAAAGAATTAGGAAGTGGAACGATCCGATGAACATCGCAATATGTTTGCTAGAAATAGGCAAGTCTATCTTCGTATTCGTCAATTGACGTTAGGATGACGGTTAGTTATCTCGGGCAGACTGAGTTACTCGCGAGTTTTCTTCGTCGCGGCGTCCATACTCATTTGTCTTTCGTAAAAAAACGCTTGGTTCTTTGAAAGAGAGCGTCAATTAAGTATCCAGCTGCTTTTCCAGAACGCTGTTCGTCTAATGTTATTGATTGAGACTGACGTGAAATCATGAGTTTGAAGTAGAGAGTATGATAGTTTCCCCCAAACAATAAATAACGCACATATAAACTCTTGCAAGGGGAAGGAAAATCAGCAGATTCTATTGTTGGATTTTAGGTTGTTTAAGTTTCTTTCCATTATTATTATTATTATTATTATTATTATTATTATTATTATTATTATTATTATTATTATTATTATTATTATTATTATTATTATTATTATTATTGCTTAATCCAAAAACTTAGTTTCGTAAGATTATTTTCTTTGGTTACAGATGAATTTCCTTTCTAAAAGAAATCATTACTTTGAAAGTTCATTGTACTCTGTTCATTAAATGATGTGTAGAACTTAAGCCGCTTCAGGTGAAGTCTGCGCTTCTCAAGATCCAGCTGTCAGTTTGCATTGCAACTTCTCTCGCTATGCACATAACTTGAATGCTACAATGCTGGACACGATCTTGATGTATTCTGTACAATGTTTGGAAATGCACCACTTGCCGACGTTGTAGTTTACTTTATATCACAATCAACAAATTCCGAACATCGTGGGAAATCTAATGTTTTTATCATAACTGTTATTATCTAATGTTTCTCTTCCTGTGCTCTATTGTAATGTTTAAGAATACACATTATACCCAGTGTGTTGCAGCTAAATGCAAAGAAACATAAGTGTTACATTCAAACTGAAAATTTTCTTTATTCACGGAACTTTTTTCGATATAAACTTTTTATTATATATACCAAGTCAATTCATCATTTACATTGCCCATCTGCATTCTGCATTTTACTTCATTACTTTGGAGAATTTTATTTACAAATGTTTCGCAATAAGCCTCACTATAATTCACAATTTTGTTGATCCAGAAAAATATCAAAACCCGTTTTTCATACAAGGAAAAACGTGGTATTCCTTAGTGATCTCAAACTATTCACTTATCATACAGTAATTCATCTTCGCTATTCTAGAACGAAACTTTTAAGTTATCCTTCTCTCTTTCTGCCAGTCATGGTCCTAATGTTTACAATTCATATTCATTTTCCAGGTTGACTTTTATTCAGAGGCGTATCTAGGTATTCAGGCGCCCCTCTCAGGATACTTTAAAATACGATTTTTGTTAGGTGTTTTAGCTGGTTTACTCTAAATAGTGCCCTTGTGAGTGGAGCCCATGGCGCATGCCATGTCCACCATAACGTAGATACGTCTCTGCTTTTATTAGACGCTAACTTACCAGAAGTCGGGATAGTACGACCATTGCATTATTTGAAACAAAATATTATCTGCGTATTTCAATTTTAAACATTTTACTGTGTAAATAATATTTTATTCTTCATGTTCTGTAATTCCATTATAATCCTACTCTCAAATGAGACTGATTGCATTGTTATGCGTTATTGATAGCCAATTTTGAATTGTGATATTGCAAATTATAAACCTTTAGTCAAAATTATATGCATCTAATTATTTCCTGCTTGTTATGGAATAATACGTAATAATAAATATGTCGCGTGTGGGCCGTGTGGTTTTGCGGTTCCCTCTGCGACCACAATCACGAAAATTCGTAAAGCACCTGCCTCTCCGAATGCAAAATTCGGAGTTGCGTTGTCATTGAAAAGTTCATGAATTTTCATTCAATTATCTATAAAATAACCAGACTTGCACTTGACTGCAGTGCTTTTATTTTCCGTGTATCTATTTTAGTTCGCATGATCCATTTGTCCCTACAACCTGTATTTCTCATAACATCTGGTAATGATAGGTAATATGATATAATAGGCAATGCTGTGTCTAAACGGACGAAAATATATCTAATACTCAAAATTATGGTTTATACTACGTCAATTTCTGAATTGTTGAACGTGTCAGATACATGAATACTTCTTTTGCGACGATTTCAAATTTGAACGAAATTTCGTAGCGTAATTTCATAATACACTATGTTTATTTTGTTAAAAGTATGAATAATTAATAACATTACATTTACTTCACATTGATAAACAGTTTCGGAATTCTTGTTGAGTTTAGCAATTTGCAACTAGGTAAACTAGCAAAAACTATCTTTCCCTTCTAAACCCGCGGGCAACGTGTCCCCCCGTTTCTGTGCAACGTTGGGCCAGCGGCCAGTCGAGTCGGTTGGGTTGCGTTGCCCACAACGCCCCGGACGCCATTTATTTTCCGTTGAAGCGAATCAACGGGCTCTCCGCCGCCGCCGCCGCCGGCGGGCGATGGCCCGCTCGCCCACCCGGAGCGGCCGAGCGGCGTGGAGCAGCAGTGGCGGAGGCGGTGGAGGCGGCGGTCGGAGCCTCGACCGCTCGGGGGCCCCGCCGCCCCGGCGCCGCCGCCGTCTGCCGCGCGACCCGCTCCGCTCCGCTCCTCCTAGCCAGGCGCTCGCTCCGGGTCCGGCGCCAGCGCCAGCGGCGCTACACAGGCGAGGCGGAGTTTTAACTGAAAGCAGCTTGCCCTTGTACTTGCTGGTGACAATAAATAAAGTACAATAAGCTAAATAAAATAAATACACTAAACTAGATAAATTAAAAACAATGAATTGTAAATATAATAAACACAATATGCTAAATACAGTAAAGTAAATGTGCTAAATATAGTAAACTAACTACTAAATACAGTAAACTAAATGTACTAAATACAGTAAACTAAATGTACTAAGTACAATCAACTAAGTACACGAAATACAAAACACAAAATACACCAAATAAATAATATCTGAAGACTGGAATTCTCAAAGGTAGTAAAGACTGGAATTCTCAAAGGTCAAAAGTACTGAAGTACTACTTCCTATTTATTGAAAAAAAACGACTTTAAGCTAATTAAAAATCTTCAGGAATTCTTCCGTAAACAGCAGACATGTGCTCAAGGTTTTAGGTATATGTAATAATTACATTGTATAAAAATACGTGAAAATATTTAGTTAATTTCCATTTTCCAAATAAAGAGCAAATAGTAATTCAGCTCTGAACACTAGAATTTCAGCTTCACCTGGAGGGAGAAATATTCAGTGTAGACCATTATAGTCCAAATTTAAAATTTCAAAGATGTCAAGAAGAATCACATTTTACATATTAACAAAGACCCAAAATATCCGATATGTGCGATAGCACTCGTGAGCGATGAACCAATGATTTGCGGCGAGGAGGGGAAGAGATGATTCAGACTGTGAAACTCCCTTCTACCTTTAGGTCTTTTCTCAAAAGCAGGTGTTCCGAGTCTTTATGTCATCGATTACCGCTTGAAATATACTGAGATTTTGATGCACTGATATCCTAATTTGTCAGATTTTCTTCGTAAAACACTCCAAAGCACAAGTAGGGAACTGTCACTAGACATCTAACTTTGGCCACTCGAGGACAATTCAAAAGTTTTGCAATTGGAGCCTGCATTGAAAAACAATGTTTATCGTAACTTAATATAAGAAAACTGGAATATCTAGTATAAACATCAAAACAAATTCGAACCTGCACTGTCTGAGCTGCATTCGTTCAGTACGACCATTCATTTCCAATATTCACTTTAACTACATAGGTTACCTATTTTGACGTAGGTTTTCCCCATACCATTTCTCTTACCATCTGAATTGCCTTTGCCTTTACCATTAGTTGCTCGTATTGCCACCGTGTGAGAACCTCTGCTCTGCAGAAACTCGACTTCTCTTCGGTGAGATGAGTAGTCTACGCCTCTGACCCCCACGAAATGGCTAGTCCCTGCCGGTGCACAGTTCCCCTTCTATTCCTATTCGTAGGCGCCAACGCCGTAATAAGATGTTGACGGCGAATTGTTTATAATGCTAATTACTGTGTTAAACGGACGTATTAAATTTTTGAATGGCAGTTACTCTTGTTTAGTACTTCTGACGTATACGGCCAGAAGTGTTACTACATATATAATTGAATAACCAGTTGTAAGCAAAATAATCCGCTAAATGCATCTTCCACTTAACGGTTCTTTGATTTCGTCATTAACGGTTCGTCATTATCTTATTTTTCTTCTACTTCAATTTGTTTTCCCTTTCCTTTTTAAAACTAAGTTCTTATTTTGCAATAGAATGAATGCAATCGAGCAACAGCATGGTTAAGTTCTTACTCGGCGTTTCTATCACGTTTCTCATAATAAGTGATAGCAATGATTTCCAAAATATTCATTTTAATAATTTCGAATGTACGCTTTCATTGACGGAAAACTAAGCAGCCCCTTGGTATAAAAGAGCTGTAAATGATTTCGTTAGAAACCCACGAAGACTGAAAAAATGCAAAACAATGAAACAGTTTCGATCGAAAAATTAAAATATTTCATTATGTTAGTCCGCAATGTTTCGTTCCTGACGATATTCTCAGTCAGTGCGGCACTATTTCGGACATAGCTGACGTCATGCGTCGAGGAGGAAAGAATATTCAATATTCACACGATTTCGAAACGGCCAATTTTTGCTGCTCCAATGGCTCCATTGTCCACACCTCGGTACCTGCATTTTTGCCGTTGAAAGACTCTAGTTAAAACTATTGACAATAAATAACATAGTAGTTATTGTAATTTCGTTAAAACCTTAATCACTAGATTTAAATTACTGGTGCTGTTTTATTACTGTTGCTGAATAAAGAAATTGAAGGAATCAAAATAAGAACATTTATGTTTATTTAAAGTTTCATCCTGTGGGGATTGGAATACCCAGGTATTAAGGTCAGCAGTTTGTATTATTTATCTCTATTTTTGTTTATTAATTAATTTGAAGAAATTCATTCTTTCACTCCTAAACAATATAGAAGTATAAAAATAAATCCACATACTAACAAAATATCTATATATTTTTCTCATAATCCTCGTTACAGTTTAAATAGTTTATTTGAAACAAGCGAACTCCTTCTCTTTTAACTCTGCAGTTTTCATACTGAATTCGAGAACTATGTAATCTAGTATCTGCATGAGTGCCTACACTGTACGAAACCGAAGGCTGTTGCTTGTAAGAGTGCGTAATGGGCTTTAGCATCACATGAACGTGCTGTGGAAATTAGCGACAAACCATCATCAATTCATTAAATTCGCCCATCATTTCATTTCGCCCCGGAAAAACTGTGGGTGCTTCGTTAACGAAGCGGGACTGAACTCGCACAAAAAGGTCTGCGGTCGAAGACGTAGGCTTTCACGGACAGGGACAGTGAAGTCTTGGCTGCCCGTGGGTCATCGCGACCACATAGTAACTAGAAATTGTGGGCGGCTGAAGGTAATGTTCGAGATGGTCTCCCCAATTTTCATTCTCGCGGCGGCTGTCATCTTCTTCTTTCTATACGCCAACAGCACTCGTCCCCACAAAAATCGCATTGTCGCATTGTTGCCGATGATATTAGGTCATTTTTACACCTCCTGCCTTATAAAATGAATATTTATAACAGGGATAAGCACATGTTTGAGGCCATGAGCCCCGTTGAGAAGGACGTTCGCGAATTAATTAAAAAAGTTCATTTTATATAGCGGGAGTGTAAAAATGATCTAATATCATCGGCCACGTTACGAAAACCAATGTTTAGGTCAGACTCCGGAAGCTTCAGTAATCGTACAGCGCGGTCTTCCGCGGAAGATGCAAAGTGGCGACCGACACGAATTGTGGCAGTGCAGGAGGTTGTGGCGGACTCGAGGAGCAGGCCTCGCGAATGACCTTGAGCCACCGTAATTGTTTTGGATACTCTGGGCCTGGATTCAACGTTTCGGTCGTCATTCTGCGCCCTTCTTCAGGGCGAATATGATCGCCCCAAGCCCATCGTTTCTTGATTGTGATCCTCAGTCCCTATACATTTCGCCATTCGTCGTATGAATGGTTTCAATAGATGTGTGGTGATGAAGGAGCAGTGGTGGAATGAGAGGCAGGAAAAATTACGGAACTGAAGGAAACCAGCCGCGAGCCCACTTTAACCACCTCAAACTCCACATCAGCGGACCAGGATTTGCACCTCGGCATCCAGACGTGAATGCCGACGAGAGCCCCTGCTCAGCCTCAGTCGCTTGGACGAGCGCGCGTTCGGGCGCGAGGCTTTGGGTCGACCACATGGACGCGTGCAGCGCTGCAACGCGGTCGTGTCCGGGCGGGCGGGCGGGCGGGTCGGTCAGCGTCGCGGCGGCGGCGGCGACGACGGCGGTGTCCGTGGGACCCGCGAGCGAAGGAAGTGCTGACTGCGTTGCGCCATTTGCATACTCGGCCGGTCCGACGCGGACGTAGCTCGCCTTCCCCTGCCCGCCCCCGCCCCCGCCCCCGCCTCGTCCCGTCCCGCCCCGCCCCGCCCCGCCTTGCAAGTCGCGTCGCCTTCGCCGCGGCGCGGAGCGGCGGTGACGCCCCCTCCGGCCGCGCGAAGGCCGCTCGCAGCGGGCGCACCGCGAACACGCAGCCCTCCCTGCGCCGCGCGCCGCCAAGGTTGGCTTCACGCAGCCGCTCCCAGAGCGCTCGATATCGACCCTCCGGGGTCGATTGGGCTTTTCTTTCGGGTCGATAGTTTCGATAAAAAATGCTTGTCCACGCAGTCCAAAAACGTGCACAAATGTCCACGAAGCTATAAATTGTCTCTTCCTCAAACACATCATTATTATTATTATTATTATTATTATTATTATTATTATTATTATTATTATTATTATTATTATTATTATTGATGCCGATAGATGACAAGTTTTTAGTAGGTTTGAACATTACAAGATCATTAAACTAAGATCAGCAGGAAGAAATAACCACCATTTCAATATTAATATTAGTAGTAGTATTAGTATTATTATTAACAGTTTGCCTGTTGCAAAAATGATGCTGAAGCGTTCTGTAATACAAATCGCTTCCGTTTCTACAGTTGTGTGTAGAAAAAAAGCTCAGTCAGATCAAATAAGGTGATGGAATAGGAAGTGCGCACTGCATGGTGCCCCTCAATATTTTTTTAAAAAATATTATATTTCTTTGCTTTAAAAAAAATATTTACGATTATGACTTCAACTGTTCTGGACCCTTGAAGTTCTAAAGAGTCGATTTTAGCAATAATGTGAATGAGGCGAAAAACGAAGGAATAGTGGAATTAGTCAGGAGAAACGGGGGAAGCCCCGAAAACAGAGGGGGGGTCCTTTCCTTTTCATCCCAACTTCCACAAGCATTGGCCGAGGATGGATCCCGGGCTCCAGCATTTTCAGGTGTATGCCATAGTTATTACATTAGCTCCTTCATCAGTTCATAAAAACAAAATGCTTTAATGAATTTTATTGCAAACATAATAGTTTCTTTTCATATTAATTTTCATTGCTTCAAGATCATTCGAGAATTGATAATTAAAATGCTCGTGAAGTTTTGTCATTTGAATCCTCCTCTTTCTGACGATTTTCAATTATTTACACTTTTCTAATTGTACATGTATTTTACATTTTCTTATGCTTATTCCACATTATACGTATGAGCGTCACAATACAACCGCGTTAGGCGGCGGTGCGGTATCAGATACGTTGCTGATGAGAACAATTTTCATTAGTTGTAGTAATTTGATATTCTTGAGTTCTATAGACACTTGTTTATATTTAATATAAAGGATAATCGTTTCTGTTCTAAAATAATTTTAAATTAATTAATTATTAATGTTTTCAACTTGTATTATTTTTTCTGTTTATTTTTATCTTGTCTATGAGTAACAAATCAACTTTTAACCGTAGGTAACAATTTAAGTATAGCCTACTGTTTTCGTAGTAATTATTTGACTATTGTAGAACATTAGTGTCGTTTCACCACTAATGGGATATTATTACTGTGTGTTGCATTTAAATAGATCATGTGTAGTTGAAGACAATGTTCGCCGATATTATTAAACTTTGAAACCATACAAAATTGCATCCTCTTTTTTGTTGTGTTCTCCCAGCTGTAATTTCCTTCGAACGGTGGACGCATAGGCATTGTAAATCTACTTCGAACCGTCAAGAATTTTGAAATATCTTCTCCCCTCGCGTGTTCCATAGCTTGTCATGATTATGATGTCAATTTTGAACATTACCGTTCCTTGCAAACGACGTCGCGTAAGCGAGGTTGTAATGTTCAGCTTTCAAACGTCCAGAATCAGAGGGAGACACGCTTTCAAATGTTAGGTTCACACTCGCTTTCTGGGGTAACTAAAGTGCGCAGTTTCGAATGCGATTGTAACTTCGAGGTCACTCAAGACAGGTTCGCGAAAATGTACGATAATTGAATGTTGAAGACCTTCTAGTGTCACTAATATCCTCTTTTTAATATATGACTATTAACAAAAAAACTTTTGGAGGAGTTGAAGCTGAAACTGTTTTGGCAAAAACAAATACGATATTCTGATGCCAAAATAATGCTTTTTAAGTGCAAAAGAACTCTTGCAAAATGTACATAAAATGCCGCCTATTCCAGTTCATTCCATTGAGTATGTTATTGATACAAAGAATTTCAAGCACGATTTCATTAACAGAGGCTGGAGAAAATAATAAACTTTTCTTTTTGTCCGTGAATAAGAGTGCTTTGAATGATAATAAACTTGTCTGCTTTTAAATACACCAGATAACTTTAACAACGGAGCACTACTACTGGGTCACAATAATATCACGTGTCCGAATTCATGCGTTCTTAAACTTACTGCAGGACGTCGGTGAAGTACATTTCTATGTTAAGAAATGATGCAAGCTGTGCGTCATGCTGTTATATTTCTCCTGCTTCTCATCAGAGGTATCGCCACTTCCTTGTTCGCATCCCAAACCTTCCTTTCTACTCTCGCGCCTCATGACTGCAACCAAAATTACTGAAAACATTGTGAAGTTAAAAGAAGTTTATGTTTACATGTTGTTTGTTGGTTTATTATTATTATTATTATTATTATTATTATTATTATTATTATTAGCGTATTATTACATAAATGACTTCGTTCCCAGTTAGGTACTTATTTGAGTTTTTTGATAGCCAATGTATTCTCCAGTTAGTATCGATTACATGCATGAAGAGCTATAACCACTGGAATGGGAACAAAACTGGATCATCATCTGCTTGAACATCTTTTCTCCATTGTTTATTGAACAAACGTCATCGAATCAGACTGCCTGGCAGAAATCGAAAGTAAGACATTGTATTCAGTTCTAGCTTCTTACACCCAGTTACTAATTTGACACGAATGCTACAAAAACGAAAAACACTCTTCTCATCTTCGTCTACTCAAGTTTTAACTCCATGCGCTTCGGCCATGTGTGAAAGGTTGCTAAAAGTACCTTGTTGTTGCCCTTAGGGCGTAACTAACGGCCTCGCAAAACAAATTTTATGACAAAAATGTTGATTTTGAAAGTAGCTTAATGTTTTCAAAATGCTATCTTAAGCAAAGTTAAATGTTTTAATTAAATCAAATTTTTCGAATTTTGTTCAGTACTAGCAGCTTTATTGAGGGTTAGAGAAATAATTTAATACCTTGCCTTGTAAAAATAAAAAAACGCCAATAAACATTAATGTTACAATATATTAACTGTTTATAAAGGAGTGAAAAATGACTATCTACCATCGAAAAATAATTATTATTGTTGGTACCCACAGTTAAATACAATCAAAAACTGTGTAACTGTGTGCATTTTATAAGAACAATTGTAAGATATAATGTAGAACAACGTTCCATAACGCGGCCACATCATCAGATTCACAAATGTCTAGAAATAAAACAAACATTTTTGTAAAACAATTACCATAATATGGATCTTCAAATGGTTAGATAAATTTATAAAATATAATTTGTAAATACGAGGCACAAATTAGAAATCCATTTTTATGAATTTGTGTAACCATTTAAAGATACTATTACTGCATTTTTTTCAAAAACATTTGTTTATTTTATTTCTAGGGCATCTCCCAACCGACCTCCTGTTTTCAGTTAGAAGTATGACAGTAAACTCCTACCAAATGCCTATCATATGCTGAAATATCAATTGAATTGGGGAATGCCAAAATCCTCAAACTCCACCGTAAAAAAATTGTCAGTAGTGACAAATTGAACGTGAACGAAAACAAAAATTATTTTTCTCGAAACGAACCGCCGTTATTATTCTGAGCACCTCCTTTGTTCTTGTTAAAAAATTCTGTTAACATTTTTCATTGTTTTTATTAATAGTAGGCACCTCCTACAAACATATTGAAAACCGTGAAGGAGCACGTTAGAAGCGTGTTCGGGCGGACCGAAGAAGTCCCAGTGTCGCGGTTCCTGGCTGCACCCGCGCAGTCCGTAGCGCTGCCGGCCGAGATGCGTGCGCCGACACGGAGCGGCCTCCGAGCCAGCTGTCACGCGTGTAGCGTCGTCCTCCGCCGCGACACGCCACGCCACGCCACGCCACGCCACGCCACTCCGCCGCCCCTGCGTGAGTCCCTGCGTGCGTCGCTTGAGCCGCGGAGGCCGTGGCAGCAGGCAAGTCCCGCCACAACGCCGCCACCCCGCCTCGCCCCGCCTCGCCACGCCTCGCCTGGCCTCGCTAAGGGTGCTCTCGACTGCTGATGCGACAGTGACAACGAAACATCCCTTACCAAACATCGATATTAGAAATAAAAATATCGAAAAATTTTCTTTCTTCTTTTTCTTTCTACTCAAATATTTTCTCTAAACTATTTTAAGTACCACATTTTGATGGCAGAGTCTCACGCGAGAATGTTGCGTAACTTGTAATAATTACAGATCTGGAAATGCGTAGCAATACATCGACCAAAATTCTTCGATGTGTTTAAACATCGATGTTTTAAAGTCTAACATGAAATTCATGTGCAAAAAAAATTATGTGACAGTTGCCATACATATTAATTTATAATTAAAATTTAACTGAAAGCAAAGTAAAAGCCGCTGCTCGATTTGAAAAATACGAGGAAAGTCGAAGGAAATATCAGGGTATCTGTCACATCTCGAGCGAAGGATAGTAGTCTGCTCGATGAAGGTAGTACAAAACGAGTTTGTTTGGTTCGAACACAAGCATAGTTTTACTATCAGTTATTATTTCAAATTTTAACTTTTATGAAATTGTGGGCATTTTTTTATCCTCGAACAAAACATCCAGAACGCAAAAACATCGAGCCCAAAACATCGGTTTTCAAGAACCATCGAACTCAATACTTCAATGTTTAAAACTTCGATGTTTTCATAGAAACATCCATGTTTTGAAAACATCGACCTTGTTGTCGCATCCCTACACTCAACAGCACTACAGCGCCCAAGGAATCGAGTAGACCTTGGAAGCGAGTGGATTTGCGAACATTTTTAGACACACTTTCTTTTTGGATTCTTTATTATGACACCAATATTTCCGTAATTCCTGCTCAGATGTTCTTACTTTTTTAAAGTAAAGCTAATAACGAAATGTGTAAAAACGACACATTTTGTATTTCGCTCCCCCTCCCCGGTTTTTGAGCTAAAGTACACTTTTTGAAAAATGTCAAGTTAAAGGTGAACTGGAAAAGTAAGTTTTTATAATGTAAACAACTTTTTTCATTTTATTTAATATATTTTTGGTTTATCTTCTAAGGTTTCTGAGGATTAACCTGACCACTACATTTTGCGTCAACTTGTATTTATCGATACTCGAAGGTGCCATAATTAAGAATTTAAAAACAACACGTCCCGATAAATTTTGCATATTCATGCGCCACTATGGTCTCGTCGAATAGTGGGAAAGCGGAAAACCCACAGCCACGAAGGACTACAGAGACCCCAGAGGGGGAAGGGCCTCGGCGGCACCCACGTCCGTAGTGGAAGGTTGGTGCACTGCGGAAACGATCTGGGGCTCCGAGACCCCCGTTGGGGCAGCACCCAATTAGGTCCCGGCGTCGTCATTGGAAGTGGACCCTTGACAAAATTAAGTTCACCGCCCCTCGGGTGTGCATCTCTCAACCGGCCAATCTCAGGTATGGAAGTCCCAAACTGATAGAGGAATGTGGGGTGCTTTGTAGATTCCAAAAACTTTCGGGTGGTGGAAATGGGTTGGCTAAGAGCGGTCGTATTCTGACGTCAATCGAGATTCCAACCTTGAGGGGTAAGCAACTTGGGGAATAGGGGGTTAAAGACACAACCATGAAGTAGTAGGTGCCCAGTGCCGAGATCTTCGGGTCCTCTCGTGACTGAAATGATAGCGAGAGGAACCTTTCCTTAGAAATGGAGCGCTAAAAAGAACCTACCGTGAAGACGCTGTGTAATTTATTTGGGCGGTTGGTGCGGCCCGCGAAGGCCCGGGACCGGGCCGCGGCTCCCGGGTCGGACCAGGCCGTCTGCCCGATCCACGCCACACGGCGCCAGCGGGCAATTTCTGCGCTCATCAATGCAGGATTCGGAATAGATCGAAGACCGCTATTGTCTTGCGGGGCGTTTAAAAGCATTAAATCATTGAGAAGCATTCAGCCTAGCGTCTCTGAAAAGGAATCGACGGAACAGCAGAACTTCGAGGCTCGAAACCTGGAATTAGGGAATGCAAACAATATTGTCGAGATTATGGAACATTGCAGATATCTGTAAGGAGGGGTTTTTGACTTCCGTGAGATTCTACGCCTCTACAGTTCTTTTGATTAAAAATCGTGACCAACATGTTGAGTACGTAACTCTTCAGAAAACTTCATGAATTCGAGCTTCGCTGTGACTACACCCATTGCAGTAAAAACAAAGTGAAATTTGGATTTCAAATATTTCTGTTGCTCATTATGTCTCTAAATGTAATGTTTGAACTGTGGTTAATATCTCTCAAATCCACTGGTTGGCTATTAGAACTCCTGCTTTCCTAGAGTGTACTCAGGGCTATGCTACCGCGTCAGGCGTCCGTGTACTTTCTTGTCCGTGTTTTTTCTTCCAATAAATCCGTCGATGAAGGGCGAAGGGAAACGGGTACTCGTGAAGGGCTCGCGCCGCCCCCGCCGCTCCCACCGCCCCCGCCGCCGCGCCGCTGCGTATGCGCGCCGTTCGGTAATAATTACCCGCGCAGCTGACGGGCGATTCTAGATTGTGCGTAACCACAGGGTAGCTGCTAGATGCGTGTGATGAATGCCTCCGTCCCGCCTGCGGCTTCGCGGCGGTCGACGCCGAACGCCGCCGCCCGGCGACGACCTGCCCGCCCTCGGGCGATGGATATCGGCCCGCGGCGATCCACTCTGCGCCCAGACGCGCCCACCCACGCCCCCCTCGCCCCCCCCGCCCCCCCGCCCCCCCCCGCCCGCCCGCCCGGACGGAGTCGCCCCATCCGCGCCCCTTCCCTGCACTCAGACCCAGCGCCGGTCTCAAACCCGATCCCCTCCTCAACCTCACCCCTGTCCTCAACCTCCCCCTCCCCCAGGGCCAGTCCTCAACTCCGCCCCACGAGGCTTCCAGTCCCCTCTCGCCCCCCCCTCATCTCGGTTGAGAGGAAGGGCCACCCCTTGCCGCCCCATCCCCAACCGCCAGCGTTGTGCTTGAAACCCGCACTGCCCCGCAGACAACCCAGAACCCACCCGGCCGCGCCCCGCTCCTCCCCCCCCCCATGCGAGGGGCTCGCACGCCCATTCCACCTGCGCCCGACTTCCTTCGCCTCGGAACCCCTCGCCACGCCACGCCTCGGCGCGGCCACGCCGGCAGCGCTGCCCTTTTCTTAACTCGTCGCCCTACGAGGCGAGGCGAGGCAGGGCGAGGCAGGGCGCTAAGCCGCCCTTCAGAGGCCTCTTAACGCCTCGCCGTCCCTTCGCCGCCACCGCCTTCGCTCCGGCCCCGCCCCCGCCCAGCGCCCCCGCCCCCGCAGCCGCCGACGCGCGCCGAAAATTTTATCTTCGTCGTGGTCGAGGACCCCTCCGCCGATCGGTTCTCACGCTTCCCAGGCGTGAAGAAGTTTCCCTTCAGCCGCGTAGTGGAAATCTCGACTCGGAAATGGTCTGGAATTTCATTCTCTGGTTTACAGAATTGTTTTATTGAAGTCACGAACGCGTTGACATTGTTTCTGAGCAGTTTTTCTTCTTTCCTTTTACCGATATCTCGTGTTGCGGCGGGTGTCTAACAGGGGGTCTCTGTTTTAAAGAAATCGTGGCCAGCTTGAGTTGTGTGTATAGCATTGGTTACGAGAGTTGCTCCACAAATCCTCTATAGTTTTCTACATAAAAAAGAATTTCAGCAAAGAATGAGATAAGGCAACTGTTGTGCATCTTACATTGTAAGGGAGATAAAAATAGCTTTAGATAAAAAAATGTGTATACGCCTCAAAATAGCAGTGATTCAAACGAAAAAGAAATGTTTCTCAACCTTGACCCATTTCCTTAATAAATGCATGAAATAACTTTTCATTTTATCGACATGTTTTGTCGTGGGTTTTTGACACTGTTGGAAATAATCAGTACGACGTTCTATGACCAGACTTTGAAATAGAGGCGCACAAAAACTGAAGTACACTTCGTCAGTCACGTCATCCAAAACTTCTTCAAAATTTTCACGTCCTTTCCCTACAGTGTTGTTTAAGAAAATATGGTAATTACCTTTTTCCGACATTTTGCAGATATCCGCAAGAACGAGAAACTGGTCGCAATATTAAATAACAATTATACACCCCATTCTACTCATCAAAAAATCGTAGAATTTCTGAAAAAACAAACATTGATTCAAACGCTCTAGAAATGTGTTCATAGATCTACAATATATGAGTAGAAAGCAGGAGGACTGTGCACTAACTGAAACATGTCTGAATATAGACAAAAATTTGTTTTTGTCTTGAGCTCAAAAATTAAGGAAGAGTTATCACTTCTCTGAGAACTTCTCGAAACACCATGTTTTTACCCAATAGTAAAATGCAAAACGAGCTTCAATTACCCATATTTATAGATAAGCTAATCAGATAATTCTAAAAAATCTTTACACTCTTTCTATCCTGTCCAATGGGAGCCTAGTTTGATTTAGGGGAAGCAGACATCTGAAACAGAATCAAATCTTGATTTCCCAATGATATTTTGAAACACCCGTAAAACAAAACATATGAAGAGACTTCCAAATTCCAAAGAATCTACGTATTCCTGTTTCCCTAATTTTAAATCGACGGGCATCTAATTATTCTCAAAATGGAATATACAGAACATACTTGCTGAGTAAGACATTCGAAATTCCTCAAGGAAGTTTCCAATCCATTAATCCTTTCTCAATTCTGTAAGACCTTTTGGCGGATCGGATAAAAATAAAATAAATAAAAGAGATATCACTACATTGCCTCGAACCCGTTCACTTCCCTCTCCTAGAAACTTGAAGGTGTTCTACAAGGTGAGAACATCCGTCGCGGACCCACCGTCAGTCAACCCCTTCGAAATCTGCACCCTGGTAGAGTTCGCGTGTATAAATCTCCCGTCGGCGCCGGATCTCGGAAGACCACCGTCACCTCCCCAGAAAAAAAAGCAATACACTTACGGGACTAATGACCCTAGTAGTTGACGCCCAGAATCACTAACAATCAATCAATCAAACAAACACTTTCCCTCCCCGCCCCTGCCCGTCGCCCACGACTCCTTGGGCGGCGCCCATTGTGTGTGGGCAGCACGGCGCCACGGCGTCTCAACGCCCGGTCGCTCACTTTTGAAATATTTAAACATTTTGGCCGATGGGATAAAAATAAATATATAAAAGAGGTATCCCTACATTTCCTCGACCCGTATACATCCCTCTCCCAGAAACTTGAAGGTGTTCCACAAGGTGAGAATATCGGCCGCGGACCCACCGCCAGTCAACCGCTCCGAAATCTGCACCTTGGTTGAGTTCGCGTGTATACATCTCCCCTCCCCGTCCCTGGCCGTCACCCGCGGCTGCCATTGTGCGGGGGCGGCGCTCCCTCGCTCGCTCAAAACCTCCAGGCGCCGCCCGCCCGCCTCGATCAAAGAGGCCTCGGCCACCCGGCGCGCGCGCGCCTCAAAGACCGGCATCGCGCGCGCATTTCCCGATACAGCTAATGGCCCGCTGTTGACTCTGCGCGCCGCCGCCGTTGTGTTGCAATGTTGACGGAGCGCAAATGTTGCCGATAGGCCCAACGCCGACGGCGCCGCGCGGCTCACGGAATTCCGGCCGGCCCGCCACGACGCCCCACGCGCCGCGCCTGCGTATTCTGGGAAGAAATCTCAGCCGCGGGTTCGAGCAAGGGCTGTTTGAAAATGAACAAATTTTCTTTTGAAATATTTAAAAAATATATAAATGTCTTAAAGTAATGTGTTGGGTGTGGATTTATTTTATTTCTAGATTTTAATTGTTTTAAACATTTTATTTTACTTTCTTTTAAAGTGGAATAATATTTTCCGCTGTTCCAAGAGAGACGGAATTAGTCGCCAATCGTCCGATATTTTGTGGCTTCGCTACTGTCTATGCGGTTGTGTCTCAATATTGTTGATTTTTTTATAGCTCTTGTATTTTTTTTCAGGAAAATTTTAAAAGTGTATTCATCTGCCTTGTTTTCTATATCACAATATTTAGTTCAAATAACAAAACATAACACGGCAGTACGATATTGTATTACCAAAGTGTGTCACAGAAATGTATTTCGAGACATAAATTTTAATGATATTACTTTTCAAAGTAGTTTTTCCAAAGTATTTCAAATTGTTTCTTGCGTAACCTCCTTAATTCTCACATTTTTTTCCAATTCCTTAATCATCCATTTTTATTTTTATTTTTTTAGAAATAGAAAGTTTAGAGTTTTATTACAATGCCCTTTGTCCAAGAAAGATGAAAAAAATAAAATAATTTTAATATTTAGAGGTAAAGTAAAAATTGTTTTCACAAATATATTGCTTTATTTGGATGTGTTTAATCATTAATTGTTTTATATATTTCATAAATGTTACTATATAATGTATAATGTAAATAAAATGTATAATATGCGGATAGAAGGTTTCTGTGAAATCCAGAGTGAAGATATATTTGGAATATACGTGTATGTTTTTATCATTTATGCTAGAAAAATGTATCTATACAAATTACAATGTTGTTTATGAAGTACGTGTGCATTTGAAATATTTGCTTTAATGAAGGTAAATATGCATGAGATTTCCGGAATGTATATATAAAAGAAATGTAAGTATTTTTGTGATGTCTTAAACGTTTCAGTGTCCTTTTTAATTTTCGAAATACAGTTGATCGCATGTCGATGTGAGGAGCTCGGAGACCCGGAGCGCACGCGGCCTGGGCGGGCGTCTTGAGGCGGCGGACGGGCGCCTGGGCATCCGGCGCCGGCGCGTATTTACGCCAGCCGGAGACAGCGCGCGGTGGGGGGGGGCGGGACGGGGCGGGGCTGGGCGGCGGCGGGGGCTGCGCCGTGCGAGCGGCAAATGTTTGCCTTGTCTCGCGGCGCCGGACGACCCACGTGGCGCGGTCGCCGGCGGCCACGCGCTCGGCGCCGCCGCCTCCGCCCCCGCCCCCGTCCCCGCCCCTGCCGCCCCCGCCGGCCGGATGGTAATCACTGGGGCGGTGGAGGAGGCGGCGGAGGGGAAAAAGCGAGGTGCGAGGGAGGCTCGATGGCCGCCACCGCCCCCGCCGCCGTCGTCTCCCTCGCCTCCCTCGCCGCCGCGTACGAACGGACGTACGCTTCTCATTCATCCCGGGCCGCCGTGGTCACTCGCCGTCCAGGTGGTCCGCGCGAGCGGTCTTGCGCACTTCGCCCGCCGCGCCTGGGCCTGGAGGGTGGCGGCGGCGGCGGCGGCGGCGGCCGCCGGGTGGGAGTCGGCGAATCGTTGCATACTTTGTTAAACGCGCGCTCGGGAGCCATGCCGGACTCTCTCGGACCGCGCGGTGGCGGCGGCGGCGGCGGCCTACTCCAACCCCCGCTTGTCCCCACCCTTCCCCCGGCCATCGCGCTCTCAAACAGAGAGACGCTGCTCCACCGCAGCCGCCGCCACCGCCACCACCGCCATCGCGATGATAAAGTGAAAGGCATTCTGCCCTCCTCGCCCCTCCGGCCCCGCTATCTGGAACCCACTTACCCAATTCACACCGGGCTCCGCGTACTTGTGACCGCGCAGAGGTTCTTAATTTGATTTTAATTCGGCGCCGCAGTTTCCGCCGCCTGCCCCGCCCCCGTCGCGTCCTCTGCTTCTTGCGGCGCGCGCCGTGTGCCTGACCCGCCCGCCCCGTGCTGGACCTGCTGCCGAGCGCCCTGGCCTGCCCCACCGCCGGTAATTTTGGGTGCCTGCGAAGAAGGGAGAACGCGTGTTCGGTGGGCGAGGTATGCGGGGCTGCTGGTCAGAGCCGACGCGCGTGGCGGTTAGGAGGCGAAGGGGACGTTTCTGAGCTATGCGAGCGATATCTCGCGGCTCTGGAAATAGTTGCGGGGTCATCGCGAAGGCCTCCATCTCATCGAATTTATCTTGTTTATTGGAACAAAAATTACACGCGGCTTCGTCGTGTGGTTCTTTGTATTCGCCACCGAGTTCGTGGTAGCGGTATGTTCCGACATTGGCTGTTAATTTCCTAACAAGACGCTGCCAGTGTTTGGTGCGAGTAAGCAGCGATATTAATTAAGGAGGGAGGGTCGCCATGTGCGACTGACGCGCGGCGTCTTGGGCGTTCCGAGAAGGCCTGATTGCCGGCGCCACGCACGGCTCAGGCCGCAGCCCAGGCCTGGGCCTGGCGCTGGCAAAGCGGCGCGCCGCGATTCGGGGAAGCCTACACCCGCAGCGAGGTCGCGTGCGCGCCCAGGGAGGGGGCTGCCAGCGGGTTTTTTGCCAAGTGCTCGCCCGCTGCTGCTGCACATACTGCCAGGGACTGCCCACGTCTATTCTGGAATTCGTCAAGACGCGGCGTTTTGTTTATTTCGGGGCAACAGTGCGACATTGTTGCAGTGGTTAATAAGTAATGGTTGTTAGATAGTGTTTTTGTCCAGTGTACTTGAACATTGTTTTCTTTCGGTTTTGGAGAACTTCGAAGTAATCTCACATCATTTCAGTGAATTAGTATTTTTAGAATTTGTTTTTTTCTCCCTACGAAATTCAAAGGTCTACAATACACCTTTGTAATTTTTACTATTCAATATCCAAAGTTCTTTGTCTGATCTGGTTTTATTCAGCTCTAACAGAATATTGGAGATAGTATTCAAACTCTTAATAATATTTTCCAGCAAGTTAATTTTTCAAACCAATATAATGATTTAAAATCCTTAAAAGTTTAGGAACAAAGGTTTAAAATATTGTTTTTATTTATTTCCTATTGCATGCTCTGGTATGATTTTGAATTTTAAGCCATCATTTTATTTCTGTGTTAGAATTACTGTTAATTTAAAGAATGAAGAAAACCCATTATCTACATCTCGTAATTCACGGCTTTGATTAATTCCTGTTGTCATTATTAGATTCCGTAAGTTTGGCAAAACGCCTTTTTATTATCGTTACGATTTTAAAACTTGTAACAATAGTATTCACTTAACGCGTATTTGTGGAGGTGTTTCAAATTATTTTCAGTTTGCTTTACTTTAGCTTTTGACGCCGATTTTTAGTATTTTGCCTCATTTTGGCCTTTTTCTTCTTTTTTTGCTATTATTTTCCCTTTTCTCACTTTGCATCGATCTCAATCAAGGTCGAAATGTTCCTGCTAGCCTAGACAACACAATGACACGCGATTTGACATTCTCTGCATACAGAGGCTCTACGGCCAAAAAGTGTTAAAAATCCAAATGAGAAATGAAGATGATACCAGTGAAGATTTTTGGATTTCAGGGATGCCGAGAGGCTTCGTTCGTTCACGAAGAATCCCATTCCACCCGAGTCCGGCCTCAGATCCCTTTCGAGGACACAGCTCTCTGTGCGTGATATACGATGTGACCCTTCTCAGTGCTGGCGATTACATGTGGGTGAAGAGAGAACACTGAAATTGCGTTTTCCCTATGTCATTCCAAGATTCAAAAGGCAGTCCACAATAACATGTCGTAGAGAGAACGTCACGAATGAAACATTTTGAGTTATCATTGTGTTAGTGTGTCACAAAATAATATTTAGTACTGAAACTGAAAAATAATGTTTCTAATGGGGTATACACGAAAATTTTGTGGTCATGTACAATCAAAATTACAAAAAAAGATAGTTTTCTTGCAAGTAAGTGGTGATAAAAACTTAAGTGTTAGAGTAAATATTTGAAACATTTAAATTATTAGTCTTTACTTTAATTCCTTTTAAAATGTGGTTTTTCACTGTTGCCCTTTTCCATGATTTGTTTTAGTAAAATAAACCTAGTGTCTCTTTATCCGCCTATTGTAGGTGAAACAAAGGCTTGAACTTCTGGGCTCTAATCATTAATTAACGGCCTCTCCGTCCATTTGTTGGCCGAATCGAATTGAACATAAAGCAAATACCAGAATAGTATTTGATTGAAAGTGTGCAATTTTTCCAAACATGGCTTTTTGAAACGTCCACTCAGTAGTGGTAAATTGTGTAAAAAGGTATTTTTCATTTATTGACATCTGTTTACTGAAATGCAGCTTTTGCCTTGTCGATAGGCTCAATACGTGTAGGGAAAGTAACACCTGAATTGATTTTCCTCGATTGACATCATCTGTTGAGAACTGCAATGAATGTTTGGATGATGGCCATCGTGCAACTACCACGTCGGTTCTTCCAGTAGGTAGGAACTTCATTGACTCGTCCGCGTTGCTTAACGCAGGGATGACGCCTCATCCTGCCAAGATATAGTCATAGCGATGATAAAGCGACATTGTTTAGGAAGAAGCAGAGGCGACTGTGTAACACAGAGAAGGACGAAGCCGCGTCTCTGGAGTGTTTCCAACTCGGTCTTGAAAAGTACACTCTAAGATCCTGCATCTCGTGTCTGAATGTTGCACCGAGTGTTCAGAAAGTCTAATGGCCTTACATGTCTTTGCGTAATGGTAACGAGACTGTGAAAACTGTGTCAAATGCACAGCGCTTACAGTGGGTCTCTAACAGACACTGCACCATGTTCCATTGGATGTTATGCCCAGATTTCATCCTACCTCGCTCGTATTCTTCGGGTGTCCATTTTTCTGGTTAGGTTACTCGTGATGCTGCCGTTTCTCGCCCGAGGCTCCATTGCGTCTGAATGGCAGAACGTGACCGTGGTCCGACCGAATCGATTACAGAAAGGAGGGGAGATTATACAAGAAGCGGACAACAGGTTGTCTCCACGGCCTCTGGAGATGGAGCGTAACTACCTACTACACCTGAGGATTCGGCGAACTCGCCCAGTTGGGTCCACTGTCATGCGAAAGGAAGACACGTTTTGGGATAACTCTTTGAAACGCAATCAAGTCTGTTATGAGACAGTGCTCGCCGCTAGTCACAAGCCGTTAAACGTGACTTCGCCACCACAGACGATGTACTTTCGATCGGGCAAGCGAGCGTCTAGAAGAAACTCAGCCACTATTGCCAGCAGCGTAAAAAGTGAATGACACTGCACGAAATTTAACAGGAAGTTAATGACGTTATGATCCTCCATTATTTGCCTGGCGTATAGGATTGATTACCAGGATACGTTCTAAAGAGTGGCGTTTTGCATGTTGTGGCTTTTTTATCAATTACGTCATGTCTATGATGATTGCTACCGCTCGCAGCGATAGTATAAAACGAGACTAGACTCTTGGTTCTGTCGTTTTCCGTGCCGTTGGAAGTAAAACACGGGAGCCGTTTCTGAGACGTGGAAGATACAATGCCGCATTCGTTTAAGATCTCTAACGTAAAATTCAGTTGAAACGTCCTTCTAGATTGGCTGCCGTCAGGACACGGGCCGAGTATTTCCCGCGGCTGTCAATACGATCTCCCGTAAGAAGCCCTTCGCCGACACGAAGTACACTGTGTCGCCCTTTGGAGCCGCTTAGCGCCAGTCACGTCGCGTCTCGGGGGCGGCGAAACGGCCCGTCGGACGGCGACTGAACCTCAGCGACGGCGACGGCGCACGTGACGGCGGCGGCGTCGGCGGCGAGCGAGACGCCGGGCGTCGGGGCGGAGACGCGCCGCGCACGGCGCCATAAAGCGGGGACGGCCGAGCCCTTGGCCGTCCCTCGTCCCGCCACCCTGGAAAGCCCACCGGACCATAAATTGTTTTATAGGTGCTCATTACATCGGGCCTTAATGAGCTGTGACTGGTGGCTGCGGGGAGGCACTCGCCCCCGACGCGGGTCGGCCACTCCCGCTCCCGAAGGATCCCGTCCTCCTCCCGCGCTCCCTCCACACACCTCGCGACTCCTCCGCCCGATCCGCGGCCTTATCCTCAACCACGCCACGCCCCCTCGCCGGTCGCGTCCCTGATCCCTCATCCTGGCCTTCGCCCCACCTCTTCATTTCTGCCTGCTCATCGTGGGGAAACTATGTTCCAAAGTACTCACATCTCGTCCTCCCAACTTTTGTTTTCAAGTGTTCCACGTTCCCATTTTTCCTTTCTCATCCCTGTCCACTGTTCCCATCTAAATGTCTTCTGACCTATCATCTGCCCTTGCTCCTTTTTCTTCTCTCTACACTTCGTTCCGAATCGTACCTGTTTTCCCACTGTTGTCTCTGTGTTCTCTAATCGCAAATCTCCTGATGTATAAACGGACCTCATGTCTTGTCTGTTCTTACGCTTGTCCTCGATACCTTTCCAACTTACGCACGCTTTTCATTCCATTGTGAACCTTCTGTTACCCATTTCCTTACCTTCTTCATCTCCTGCAAGTTTCGACTTGAGCCCTCCAAAATGAAGGCACAGCCCAATCGTCCTCAACGTGCATGCCGGTGCCCTTCTCGGGGTCCGCGGAACGAAATAATAAATTCGGCAGCCGAGACCGCCGGGTCGCAGGAGAGGCGCCACATTTGCAAGTCTAAATGGAGCGCGGGAAGGTTCATCAGGGACCTTTTTGTGCCGCTTGATTTTCTAATTTAAACGAGGAATATCTTTATTGTTCATCGAACCCACGTATTTACGCGGCTTGTTGGCCCGCGCCCGCCCTGCCGCGCCGAGGCGGCGCCGAAGCCCGAGACCGCCCGCCTGATGAATGCGCGGGTCCTCGCTGACCCCTGGCGGCCGAGAACGCGAGGAACTCGGGGGGACCGGCGAACGCTTTGCAGAGCGGGCACTGCTATTCGTCTCTATTTGCTGGTTTGGCATTGGCGCGCGCGAATATGGCCCCTCCACGGGCGTCGCCATTGCCCAGATATTTTAGCGAAACCAATATGGTGGATCGATTTATTTGCCGCGCTTTTATCTTTGACAGAATTGTTAATTTTTTTTACGAATAAGAATGAGTTAATTTTGTGAAAAAATACTTTGAAATGTAGAATTCTCCCAGTATGATAAGTAAATATAATTTAATTCGTTATTGACTGATTGATGTTTCCAGGCACACTAATAGCTATGATCTTCAATCTATCTCTTTAGTTTTCTAATTCGGTTCTGGAGAGCTTGTACACTGAAAGTCTGAGCTCTTATATATATATATATATATATATATATATATATATATATATATATATATATATATATAAGCAAGGTAAAGTTTTCTAAATCTTTAAAGGCGAAAGTTGCTCCGTTAAGAACGAACCGCGCTAAAACCGGATGGATGAAACATGTCCTGAAGACAAAATACTATTTTCTTAAAGCATAGTTAACTTGACAAGTTATGAGATATTGATTTACAATTTTTTGTGAGTTTGTTTGAAGGAATTGTAGATGTGCAGAGAGCTGCTCGTTTGTAGTCTTTGGTGTGTCTTTTTTTAAATTTATTTTGGAGTTCGCTCTTCTAGATGACAGTATGAATCGTTGCAAAAGTTCAAGTGCCCAAATGATAGCGAGTTTGTTAATTTGTGATATTTTGTGGTAGTTTAAATCATTGTAACATAAAAGTTTCCAGAATATAAATGGAAAATAAAAGCTGTATTCCAATTTGTATTCAAGATGAATGAGAGGAAGTGTTAACTGAATCGAACGTTATATAACATAACTTTGAGTGCCACAAATGAAAGTTCGGCAAGCCTAAACTAGAGGAAAAGGTGATGTGAAAGAATTAATCATTGATGTAGTTGACAATTGTTATGCAGTGTTCGTATGATGAAAACATATTTTACTAATGCCACTTTCGAACAGGCTACATCTTGATGGACGTAGTGAAATTAATGCCTCTATGCCACTTCGTCTTGCTTATAAATTATAGCTGTAATCTATTTACAAAGTGTATTGTAGTTAATTCTATGTCTTGTCTCTACTTTTATGCTTGTGAGAGAATTACCATTAGTGATACATGTCATTTCCTTTTGGAAGAAAATGGGTATAACGAAAAGTGACCACTATTACACCGTACAGCGTACAAGTGATGACATGTTGTGCAATCATAATTCTTCGACTTCCAATACGTCTAACTATGAAAGCGTTGTTGGACTGTAGATTTATACACAAATATTAAAATTGCGTAATATTTTATAATAAATTAGTTACCTTACATTATTATTTTTGTGACCTTACATTATTATTTCCACTGGACGTTGGAAAATTCTGTTTTCCAACGTCCAGTGGATGGATAAGTGCGCATGTTCACCTGTCATCTCTCCCTCTTGGATCCTTCTTGGAAGTTACCCAACGTTCCACGAGACATTTCCAACATCGGACTGGCTGAGCTTTACTCAGTCATCAGTTGTCTGGTATAGAACCAGGCAAATACTGGAGCAGTAACAACTGGCCACTACGCTTGCTACTTTACTTTTCCATCCTTGTCGTCTCTAATCACACTCACATTACACTTACATGCACTACATTACCAGACATTTCGGGAACTTACATTTAGAATTTGGCTCGGCTGTGGCGGTGCCCCGCGGAGGGGGATGATATCTGGAAAAGGAAATCCCCGCAATTGGACGTGTAGGTCAGCGCCGGATCTCATGATCGAGCCTCACCGTTACCTCCCGGGATAAAACATTCACTACACTAAAGGAACTAATGTCGCAATCCGTTGATGTGAACGCAATCCATCAATCCAACATCGAATGCTGAATTGCAGAACCGGACAGTAGGGCTTTCCTACCCGCGCTTCATGTATACTCCGATTTTGGCACTTTAAGATCACGAGCTGGAAGGAGAGAGGGGCATTGTCATCCATTCGGGACCTCCAGTGCCAAGAATTTAAGTCTTAACGAAGCTCCCGATTGGATGACAGTGTCCCTCTCTCCCTCCAGCTCGAGGTCTTGTAGCGCCACTATGATTAAAAAGGAGTGTAGCCCGCGTTCGCGAGGAGAGAGCCGGGGCCGCTGGGGCAGGGAAGAACACCGCTGCCCGTCGCTCCCAAACTTCTGCGGTGGGCGCGAGCGTCTTCCTTCCCTTGGATCGATCCGCCTCGCCTCGCCGTTCCACGCCACGCCACGCCCCCATCCGCGACCGGGGTCGCCTCCTGGTTCGCGCTGGAAAGAACTCTGGAAGAAAGGGGCAGCCAGGATTAGTTTCTCTCCACTCAATAGAACCTTCAGCCAACTCGCGTGGACTAGTTCAAGAAGAATTTTAGTTCGTTCCACACATGAATTGTGTTCGTTCTTTTTCTTGTTCATAAATAGTGTTCGATAAATTTTTTTAATGGTTCCAACCAAAAATGAATGTTTTCAAACCAAAGTCTTGAAAATATTTTAACTTCAATGTCAAATGTAAAAATAAGTATATGATATCTCAGCTTGTTGCATTGTAGTTAGGCACTCATAAATAAAATTCGCATGCATGATTAAACTGGACAGGAAAATACATGTTGGTATTTTTTCCTTTTCAAGTTTGTGCATTTGTGGAATAATTGCGGTTGGAAACAGTGCCATTTAGTACAAATGTCTATGCTTAATTTGCAAGTATCATGTTAGTTGCACAAACGTTCTTATTATTAATTTAAACTACTTTTTCCATCCTATTTGTTTGAGTGACAACTCTGTTGATAAGTTGCAGCACAAAAGCACCATATTTTATTTATTTTATTAAAGTATTTTGCAATTGTAGCTGCAGGATTAGACTACTAATTCTAGCTCATACGTTTGAAGAAGTCACGTTGCCTTGAAATCCCTAGTTCTTCTTCCATAACCATATGGACAGAAACAGGAAAAAGTGGTGTTTCGTGATTCCTATTAGACCACGCAACAGTCTTTTTGTTTGCCTGAAAAATGTTGAACTCATTTCCACCACCTGCTTGTCCTTCTGCAAAACATCCGCACAACTACGTCACAAAGGCTCATTTTCTAATTCGATGAATAAGGAAAAGTGAGCTCCTGTCTCCCCGGACACAGCCGCAAGAAAACTCTTCGAAAACACACAATACTATCATACATCGCGCATTGGGCCTTTGGCGTGGAATGTTAAGATCCCCCCGACAATGCCAAGTATCCTCGTCCCAAGGAGAGCGAGGTTGCGAGCCACATTGGATCGAACCCAAGGTGATCTGATTCACTAGGCGCGCTGTATCTGTTTACAAACGCGCGACTCCCCCACTCGCCTCGCAGAAGAGGAAGCACCTCCGTGGCGGGGTGGGGGTGCCTCTCTCCGCGTAGAAGATGGTGGCGGCTGCGCCGGGAGCTGCGAGTGCCGCCGCCCGTGCCCCCGCCCCCGCCGCCACCTCGCACCGCGTTCCCCGCTCATTAGTCGGCGGGCACTCCATCACTGTCAGGGCGCGCGATACGCGGCGGCGGCGGCGGCGGCGGCGGTGGAGGAGGAGGAGCCGGAGGAGGAGGAGGAGGAGGAGGAGGCGGCGGTGGCCCTGAGCTCTCACCCCGGGCGCGCCCCCGGCCCCATCGCCCCATCGCCCCCGCGCCGATGGCGTCATCGCCGTCAGCATCGTCCTCGTTACAGCCGCCAATCCGCTGCCCATCACCGCCTTCGCCACCGCGACGCCCGCCACGCCGCCCGGCACCTCCACCCACGCGGCGGAACCGCCCGCTGTGAATGAGCAAAGCGCCTTCCGTCCCGTACGAGAAAAGATTTTTGAATTATATTCCGATTTAAACATAGTGGTATTTCAAGGTTGCGAGCTCGACGGAGAGAAGAATACACTCGTCCAATCGGGAGCCACGTTACGACTTAAATTTTGGTAATGTAGTTCCCGATTAGATGACAATACCCACCTCTTCTTTCAGAGCGTGAACTTAAATTGCCACTACGTTTAAATCGAAGAACAGAGTGTTTCATATCTTTTGCGCCTTTCAGTGAGACGGTGACCCCCACCCACCCACACACACCACGACTAACAATGATACCGTTTCTTACATTTGTAGCCACGGTTATTATTATACGCGCACGTTATTCGAGCCCCGACATACCTACGTAACCCCAATCTTTTACTAACTTTAGTTGAATTCATAAAAAATTATGGCAACAATCTTTGTTGGCAAAGTTTGATAACCAGAAATGTTTCCTATCGGGTAATAGAAACTATTTTGCATTGAAAAACAAGCTACAGATTTCATACTTTAGCTACCTCCCCCCCCACACACACACACAAACACACACTCCCCTCGCAACTAGCGAAATGAGGGCTCAAGAAAACGTACGGGAATAATACCATCTGCTCCATCCAGGTTGTATGTCGCAGATTTGGCTCACGATCGGTCATTATATATGTATTGGTGTAGCTCGTGAGCCCATCGCGTTTACGCCGTAACGTTTTAGTCCTGTATTAAAAGCGGTATGAAAGGTGGCATCTGATAATGGTGGAGGAGACCCTCCCACCATGTCAAAACGCACAACCAAACATCGGTACCCGACTCGAGATTATAACCACGACCAATGGAATCAATATTGCTAAAGAGCGCCGGCCTCATTGCCCCCCTCTGCTGAGTCGTAACTAGGCGGAAGTACCTGGTTACTTTCATCCGTGTTTCAAAACCATTACGCCGATGTATCTCATAGGCCTAGGAGTACCTATTAATTTCTTGGAAAATTTAGCCGATCATTACGACTCATCATTAGTGCGGTTTGCATAAGAAGTAGGGAGTCCAAGATGCTACTATGGTTGCTAGCAAGCAGCGGCCCTTGGGCCTATTGCATCGCGCAGACGAGGTATACAAACTATACTCGCACACTTGATAATGGGGTGGGGAAATGAATTAGGTTCGGGATAGATAGTACATAGTATATTGGATATGCATTATGCAAACCACGCTACAATTCAACTGAAAAATGCATGCCTTACGCGGAATTCGAACCCACAGTTTTGGTAAACACGCCAACTGGGGTCCTGGGCCACAAGCACTTGTTCCACCAGACCACCTTTCTTTCAAAAGGGTTCTTGCGGGAATGAGTAGGAAATATTCGTGACTCGTCGCCAGGGCAGGTCCTGAGGGCTGTCGCAGTGCCTAGGGCGGGCGCGCGCGTCCTTATCAGCAGCGCCTGCGGTCTTCCCAGAAGGCCCTGGAGGCGCTCGCGGCGAGTGTGGGCGGCGCTGACGGCTCCTTCCGGCGCGGCTCATGTGCTCTCGCGCTCCACCCCCCACCCCACCCCACCCCACCCCCCGCCCAGACACTGGCCCGGCCCGGCCCGTCACGGCCCGCTCAGCCGGCAGGCGGATACCGCGCGACCCGCCCAACTGCACGCCTGCTCAACGGACGGCCCAAACGCCCGCTCTGCCCTCGAACGCCCAACCCTGCGGTTGTCAGAACGCACGCCCAAACACACTCTCATCCGGACGCTCGTCTTCCTATCCAAACACCAGCCATACTATTGTCCGAACGTCTACTCTAAATGCACGCCCAATCGCATGCTCGACTTCCCATCCAAACGCCCAGCCATACGATTGTCCAAACGTTTACTCAAACACACCCTCAATTGCACGCCCAACCGATAGCTCAACTTCCCATACAAGCGTCCGACAGCCCTGACAGCCAACCCACCTACCACCCGACCCTGTAGCCACTCGATCAACACGCTCAACCACACGATCAAACTGCATGCTCAACCGCACACAAAATAGACACTCAATTTCCCATTCCGCCGACCGAAATCACGTCGCGATTTGGATCTGAATCTCGCATCTTTGCCTCACGCCCGACCGACCGACCGACCCACTCACCTGAGAAATACGTTAACACCTCTGGTCTCTAGCAAATACACGAGAACTCAACGTTACGAACGCAACTAGCAGATACTCAAGAACCCAACGTTGAGAATTGTACGACCGCTCGGACAGTCGGCACCACGCGGGTGGGTTTGGGCCTGTGGTTCCACGTAATAGTTCTAGCGGGGTACCAGAAACTCCCGCCCAGGCCCAGTCCTGATGGTACTCATACTATGAGAAAGTAAGTGACTGCAGTGAGACCTGTTGGGGTCCCTGTGTCTCATGGGTGCAACAGCACGGGGAGGGGGCATTATGGCTCTGGCTTCGTCGTTGCAGTGCCCGATAGGGAACGGATTTCCATGTAAATACACATTTATTACAGGAATAAGGTATCTGCAGTCAATATTTTTTGGAGTTTTCAAGACATTCTGAATGAATTAGAACCATTTTCATGTTCCGTATTTTTACGTAATTTGGTTTCATTATATATTTTACATAAAATGCACGTTTTTTACATATTTACCTACATTTGTATATATTTATACTTCGAAAGCGAACATTTCAGGTCCGAGCTTGCAATACATCTTACTGAAATCATCTCTCTTTCCAAGTATTGTACTGTTACCGCTCTTTCATGACCACTGGCGACCTTACGCCATGATTGTTCAACTTACCCTCACCACCACCACCACCACCACCACCACCACAACAACAACACTATTTGGAAATCTCCTTTTCGAATACAAGGATGAGCTGTTTTTGTGACAGAGAAGTAATTTCACGTGCTTGCCCATGTTTCATAGAGCCAATGTGTAACTCAATCGGAAACTCAAATATTTTTTACAGATCGTTGTCTTATGGCGTCATTGGATTTGAGGAGGGGTGTGTTACCTCCTCCCTCCGAGGTTCATCACTGGCTACACGTTACTGCTATTCAGATCAGCATCGTATACAGCATTGCGTACACAAGGAACGTAATTTATATTTCGAGTTCAACTACTGTGATGAAAACTAGTGTACAAATTATTTGTGTAGAGGTAGAACTTTCTTTCAAACCGCTCCGAATCCAAGTTCAGATCTGATCGACGACTTTCTATGCCTGGAAAAGCTTGTGTAAAGCTATTTTAAATACTATAATGAATTTTTATTTTACGTATTTTTTATTTTTCTTACAAATTTTGAAAAAATCCAATTTTCTAATTTTCTTAAATAATTTGCTTTTTTACTACAAAAATCGTCCTCTGGCTAAAAACATAGCTAGAGCCGAGATTCGTCGCTACACATGTGTCATGTATGACCTCCCAACCTGGAAAGTTGGTAATCATCGAGCTAGTTAATCCTTTTACGGATGCAGTTTTCCATCGCGTTGCAATGTATCGAGAGATCAATCTGACAATGTCCTGAAACTCGCTGTGTGTGAGAATATAGCGGAACGCTAGGTGTCCTCCCTGGGGCCTTGCAAGTCGTCCTGATACTTAAAAGGCAACTGGTCGACTGCCGCCTGAAACACATGCGTAGTCGGGATCCCACAGTCGCACTTGCCCAGCGTGCACTCCAAACTCTTAGGCGTCTTGACGTTACGCGATATTCGCATTAAAACTTCTTATGCGCACATTCTAGAGTTGCCAGCAGTGAAAGCGGAAATAGACCCACGCAAGTATAAATCCAGAATGGCTTTATTAAAATAAATAATTCGCCCTGTTTGTTCATCTTTACATTTGGGCAGTACGAATTCTGAAATGGTGGATTCCACAAAAATGTTGTGTACAATAACTTGGTAAATGACGCTTTACTATATTGAGTGTTTCTGTAGTCTGTGACATGTGCGAATGTGACCTTTGATTATAAGAACATCTTGTTTTACAGCTTTATCGCAACCATTGCTAATTGCATATTAACTATCTGCGAGTTCAAGGGAAATACTAATATTTTTTCTGGCTCTAATAATTATTCCTTGCTTTTTAATTTGTCCGTATAATTAAGAGAAGAAAAGATGTTAATTTGCAGAAAATAGTTAATTTAGGTAAGTTATTATAATGCACTAGTGCTGATTTGAAATATTTGTTTTGTTGTAACAGCCATTCTCGGTGTACAGTAGAAAATTACAGCAATGGGATGTATACATTTTCATGTTAACGACTTCAACCTTTTTTTGAAATCATTTGTAATTCTGACTGCTTTTTAAATCATGTTCACAGGAAACCTGTGAAAACTTCACTACATTAATACTTTCTTATATAAGTGCAATGCCATTTAACCAATTCACATCTGCTCGCAGCCAGGAGTGATGCAGGGAACCCCCATTGTGCAATAAAGTCACCAACTAAACGAGAATGTACTGCGGCGGTCACTATATCTGCTTATCATAATTATACAGAATTATTCAAAATGTTCGCCATCACTATGCACATTTGTTACATATTTATAGCTATCTCGCATTGCGTCACTTGTAATCAGCTTAACTATTCTCCAGAGTAGTACCCGCATGCTCCCACCATTCGGTCTACCATATATTTCCGGCGGAGTGAACCGTTTTATATACAACATCGACTCATCGAACCACAATGTATCAGAATGTTGAGTACTGCGGGTGCCAACTGATAGGCATAGGGAATGACGTGTCCCAACCACAAGTTTATGAATCTGCAAGGGCATAAATGTTGTACTCAATACTTCCAGAGACTGTGCCACCCAAGGGGTGGGGTTGGGGGTTTGACTGCGACGGCATATGCATCATAACCACGTCCGCCCTAAGTTACGAGGCAGCGTGTATAAGCTAACGACCATGAAATCGGAGCGGGAGTGTGTGTGCCGGTGGGCCGCCACACGAATCCGGCCGGCTGAGAACCCGCAGCTCCTTAAATAACAACCCGGAGGAAGAAGAAGGCCGGAATGAAAGCCCGGAAACGGCGGGGAGGGGCGGGGTGGGCGGCGTTTACGGGTCATGTGCGCGAATAATGGATGAATGACGCGAGGTAAGAATCGGCGCTCGAGCGCTGCCTCTACTTACCGCTCGTTGGGCCGCTCTCGCGGCGATTGAGAGGGTGCGCGCCGGGCCACTCGACGCAGAAATCTAACGAGGCGAGGTGGTCTCTCGCGGGGGCGGGGCCCCGCTGCGCTCGCTCCTTGATTGACTCGGGGGATCCGAGTGACGGCGGAGTAACAGCCTCCGCTGTCTCGGGCGGCTGCTCGCTGCACATCGTGACCATCGCGGGCCGCTGCCGCCTACTGTCCGGGACGGCCCGGCCCCGGCCGCCCATTACGGGGACGGGAGTCGTTCGCGTGGATGGGTTGTTAGGGGCGGTGGCGGGGCTGCGGGTCCAGGCGGGTCGGCCGGAGCAACCCCAAGATAGCCTGGGCACCGCGCTCCTACGTGCTCTTCTTTCGCCCCTTTGCACCTTCTTGTTCGCTCTTTCCTGCCTATCATAGCCTGACTCTCTTTCTCTTATCTATATATTTGCTAATCCTTCTATATGTGTGTGTTACTACACTCTCTCCCCCTCTCTCTCACCCCTTTTCCTCTCCTCCCTTCTCTCCCCCTTTCTCTTCCTCCATTTCCCCCTTCTCTCTTTCTTTCTTCTTTCTCTCCTTTCTCTCTGCCGCTCTTTCTTCTTTCCTCTGTTTCTCTTATTCTCTCGCGCGCGGAGTCTCTTCCACTTGCTCTCTCTCTCTCTCCCTCCCTCCCTCTCCCCACCTTCCCCTTACATCTATCCGTTTGCCTCTCTTTCCTACTATCACTTTTCCTACTTAGAGATTGTTTCCTCACTTTTGCATCTATTGCCACCCTCTGCCTTCCTTTTTCCTGTGCTTATTTGTCCCAGTGCATCTTGTCACTCCTGTGATTTCTCCGGGTCCTTCTTTTTTGGCTTCCTCTCTTTCCCCTCTTTGTCCCTTGGCCGCCGGCTCTCCTTCCTCCTTGTTTCCCCTCCCCCGCTGCAGGGCTGTGGACGGGGGGGGGTGCGGGATGCAGCGCGCCTCGATCGTGCCGGTGGCGTGCAGCCAGGGCAATTCCGTCTGTGATGAAACTGCCTTTATCGTGACTCGCAGAGCCACCCTTAGATCAGGCCAAGTGGGGAAGATCTGTACTGTGGAAGACCGCGCCCTCTTCGTCTCGAATCCGCGAGATAAAACTAAAAAAACTCAAAAAAGTGTCTTTTTGCTGGATTTCATTGTACAAGAAATCTGAAAAAAGTAAAAGAAAATCATTATTAGAACTTAAAATAAAAAGTAGTAATTTTCTGCCTTTAGTAAGTGTTCTCAATTTTGGCTTTGACTGGAAAGGAATTTCGGTCCCTTAAATGTGTTCCTTGAGTGACCGATTCATATTCACAAATAACCACAATTCTCAAATGAGTGAGAGAATGAATATTTTATAAGGAAGGTCGCCTGTTCCTTATTCAACTTGCTCTCTGCCCTTTAGATTGTGTTCTTACGAGGCGCTCACTTCTACTATGGAAATCGATGAAAATGATTTAGAAGAATATTTTCAGTCTTGTACGCAACACATTCGTTCTATGAAAAGAAACTTCAGAAACTTGTATAACCCACTCGAAATGTTCAAGTACAAACGAAAGCCCGCTAGTGAAATTGAACGTTTTCTGTACGAAAATTATTGAATGTTTACACTCCATCGTCACCCAGCCTCGAGGTAACTGATGGAAATGACACTTTGCAAATTCATCATTATGGATGCGACATCGCCAGTAAAACATCGATGTTAATAATACAACACCACAGAACCATCGATGATTTTAATTCCGTTTTAGTAACCTCTAGTTGTTGGCGCGTGGGGGTGTGATTAATTTTACTGTGGACTTCATTTAAAATCGAGATTTAACCGACGCAAATTCAAACTTTATCGCAAAAGTTAGGAAAACTTTTTTATCTGATCGGATATACGTAAGTAATAGAGTACATTTATGAACGAAAACTTGACTAATTTATTTTTCACTCTTGATCTCTTCTTTCTGAAGAATGTTTAGTTTATGGATATTCGAAAATTATTATGTTTTTTTGTTATTATGATATATTCTTCATTCCAAAATAAAATATCGACCACGTAAAAACCTCGAGCACAAAACACGGATATTATAAAAACCTCGGCTTCAATAAATCGATGTTAAATCAATTTATTTTTATTGAAAACGTGAACGTCGATCTCGCGTCTTTAGTCGTCATGTGAAACGTCTATGAAATATATGGACCTTATTAAGTTTTCGCGTATTCCTTAAGTGTCGACTATGAATTCGGCTCTAATGCTAGAATATGACACCCGTAAATACCCAGAATTATAGAGATGATCATTATTCATTTCTTACGCCAAAGAGAATATTTTTCCTTGATCAAACGTCTGTGTACAACATACAGCTATTGTACTGTTGGTCATAGCATCAATTCTACGAACCATTGTCGTTCTTCTTCGTCATTTTCTACAGAACATGAATTTCGTTGCTTGCGCATCGTGCGGAACATAGTACGCAGGATTGTTCGGAGCATGAGAATGCAAGGCTTGGTAATGAACCTTCCCATTTCTCGAGATTTGACTCATGCTCATATGTTGACTGAATCGTTAGTCGCGCAATGATGCTTCGTTTTGTAAAATTACGTTGGATTACAAATTGAAATGAGACTTTTGTTGTCAGTAAAACATCGTTCGAATTGATATTAAATCTCTTAGAAATTGAGTCAGAAAGAATAAATAATGCCTTTTAAACATATAAATGAAAAGTAAATATGCTATTAAATATGCTAAAATATATATTATTAAAATTATATATCCTAAAGCTATGTATTCAGGTGTGATTACGCAAATATACTTCCTTAAGAGTTTTTGTGTATTCCGTGTATATAATATCAGGATGTTAATTTTTTACTTTTAAATTTTTATGGAATGTAACGTAGGCTTTTGGTAAAGAGACAAAATACTTCCTCATACCTATATGATCTCTGCAGGAACTCAAATTTTGTATAAATGATGATGAAACTAGCTCTTG
Organism: Teleogryllus occipitalis; assembly: GCA_011170035.1. NCBI lineage: Eukaryota > Metazoa > Arthropoda > Insecta > Orthoptera > Gryllidae > Teleogryllus > Teleogryllus occipitalis. The sequence continues at coordinate 31,332 of BLKR01000622.1, read as the reverse complement.
GGAAATATTCCCGATCGACTTGTATCACATTAAAATCCGCATGTCCGCTTCTGGTCGGTAATTGGATTTAAATTTGTGCATTAAAAATTAATTTTCCAGAAATGTCCCCGAACGCGTCGATACAACCGCCTCTGGGCACGATCCGCGGCACATTCCGGTTATTTGTGCATAGCATCCAAACAACGCGGGCCTCGCTAGTTGTAAACAATTTCTGTTAGTTTTGCTACAGGTCTGTGTACCCAACTGATTGCATGAAGTTTCATTGATGTATTCAGGCAGTAATTTATTTCGCGGCTCCTGCTCCCGACAGTCGGGTCATCAGCAACGCGCGTGTGCGCGCGCTACGCTTTATCCCCGTCCGTTATCGCCTCGCGCGGTGTATTGGCGAAGGGAAGATTTCGGCTTTGCCGCTATGGCGCTGGCGGTGTTTGAGTAGCGTAACGCATCGGACAACGCCTGACCTCGGGAGCACATCAAAAGCCCAGGATGTGGGTCGGAATCAATCTTAGGTTGGAGCGAATAGCTCACGGTCGCGCTTACAAAGCAACGCGCCTTCGGTGTGTGTGTGTGTGTGTGTGTGTGTGTGTGTGTGTGTGTTTGTGTGTGTGTTTGTGTGTGTGTGTTTAGGTGCCGCAGGAGGAAAGCTTTCTTGGATTATGGGCCCTGACGATCCCCTTGGGCCGTCTTTACAGTCGACGGCGATTGGCTGTTGATTAACTCGCAGTCGTCCGCAACGCCCTTTTTTATTTTTAATTAAACTGATCGGCTATAAATGGTTTTACAAATTGAGTTTGGGGCTCGAATACAGAGTGCGGACATTTACAACCGCGGATCATTGTGCAGGGGCCTTTCAGTGGATGAGAACCGAAGGGTAGCGTGGAGGTTTTGAGGAAGGTTAGGAGGCGGTCGAGATGAAGTGCGTAATTGGACGCGGCTCAGGAAGTGAGGAAGGGCATTGGGAAGAAACCGTTGAGGCTGCGGCGCGAGATTGAAGACTTTTTCGTCGAACGCCAACTTTTCTGAACGGAGGATGTTAAGAATGGTGTAACAGATCGTCTTGGTTGAGTTGCTGAGGGATGACTCAGCAGGCTAACGAAAAGCCGACTACGCAGACGGCAAATGCAGGCTTTGTTGCGTGATTCAGTCGGACACATGTTCTTTCTGACGGCAGCCCTTCATTTGTTGTACAAGAACTTACTCTTATAATGATTGCTGTGTTTAAATTATATAATTAATTCTAATGGAATTTCTAGTGATTAAAAATCATTATTTCATTCTATATTCATGTACAAAAATTCTTACAGTAGTTCTTTCAGGACTGTACGTATTCACGATTTACTTTATCATCGTAGACCTCCCGTATCTACGGAAAACACCTTCAAATATTACTCAATACCTCAAATATATTATGTTATCGAAATGTGTAGCAATGATTTGAGGGAAAATCTCCCCATTGTGCTAGTAAACAATCTCGCGGGACGGAAGGAGATTATTCTTAATGCTAAACATTACATGTACAATCAATCTTTAGTCTAGGTGGTCAGGGTGCCGGAAACTGAACAAATTTATTCAATAACTGAGCTTTGAGCCCCGCACTACTCATTTGTTGTAGATACGAAGAAGATTGTGTTAATTATTCACGTCGATGTCTTTCTAAAATGTTACGGTAATCCAATTACACTGTTGGGTAAAAATGCGTAAGTAAGATTATCATGCAACAGTATGTAAAATGTTATAGTGTTAAATGGCACTGTTTTGCATAATAGACTTTTAATAAACCGACGTTGAATAAACAATCAGTTTTTGTTTAATCGTAGAACCGATAATTTCTGAAAGCTCTTCATCCCAGAGCAATTCAAATGTCAAATTGATCGACAATCGCTATTCCATTATGAACTGTAAAATGTAGCCTCTCGTCCTTCAAAACTTGGTAAATTGTGCTGAATAGAGACGAGCGTGTTTTTATTTAAATTTTCATATATGTACGAATATTTTCTTTAGAAACGGCTTAAGTCGATACCGAAAAATTGTTTTCGTCGTAGTTGTGGAGCTCTGCTCTGAACAAATCCACGATTGCGGCTCCCAGGAAAAGCTGCTGTACTCGAACTTCCGAGCACTTCGTTGAAGTATGAAAATGATTGATCGACTTTCGTTCAACTAATGTTATTGGCTATTGACGCAGTATTAAAGTTATTGGCTATTGACGCAGTAACTAAGGCTATTGACGCAGTATTCGAGAAACTTCGAGTACAATTTGAAAGAATTCAGAAATATTCTTAAATTACACTTGTGAAACGGTTGGTTTCCTGTGGAAGGGAAGGGGGTCCCCTTCCTCCCATTCGACCATTTCTCCATCACTACATAATCATGATCGTTTCCATCCATCACACCGTATTCCCTATTAGGCATAACGAGTGAGTTCAAGTAATACCTGTAAGGAGAGAGGATTAATAATAACACTTGTTATGATAGTAGTAGTATTAGTAGTAAAGAAAACAATAGAAAAAAACGCAATATCAAAAGAAAAAAATTACTTCCAAAACTCACAGACGAACAGTATAGACTCGGAAATAAAAAGGAAATCCACCAAAACAAAGAATATCGCAGGAAAATTCCAAAAAACCGACTTCAATTTTACGTGCATATCGAGAAAATGAATTCATCTCACGAAACAAGTCAATTTTATTAGAACAGAAGTCAATTCGCATTGTCTAAAGATTAGTGGAATCAGCATATACCTTAAATGACCACAAATGGAGTCAATATAATAAAAATTAGTGTGTGTCAAATTGATCAGTAGAGAGTTGCACCAGGAGGCAAAAGAATGAAGGAAATTTCCCCGCAGAGAAGACAAACAAGCGTTTCTGGGCACTTCGGGTAGTTTCATTTGACGTCGCTCAGACGATGCAGAACAAGAAGAAGCAGGATGAAGGGGAAAGACGAGAAGGATGGAGGAGGAGGATGAACGGGAAGGAGGGTGATCAGGAAGAAGGTGAATGAACGGGAAGGAGGTGGATGGACGCGAAGGGGGGGGGGAATGAACGGAAAGGAGGAGGACGAACGTCAAGCAGGATGATCGGAAAGTAAGGGGGAAGTAAGGAGAAGGATGAACGAAAAGAAGGAGGTGAAATGAAATGGGGTGGATAAACAGGAAGGAGGAGGACGAACGGAAAGGAGGAGGACGAACGGAAAGGAGGAGGACGAACGGGAAGGAGGAGGACGAACGTGAAAGAGAAGGACGAACTAAAAGGCGGAAGGTGAAAAGGGAAGGAGAAGGACGAACGGGAAAGATGTGCATGACCGGGAAGTAGAAACATGAAGAGGGGGAAGGATGATGGAAGAGGAAGAAAAAAAGAATGAAATCCGTATTCTCTTTCCGAACGCCACTTGTTATCGCGCTTGCCCTGTGAAACAACCAGGAAAGCAACGCGAGCGAGCGAATGGCTCCAGCGCGGCGCAAGATTCACCGCGAAAGGGAAGGCAGGGAGTGACGCCTCAACAGGTCCCGCGCCGCCCCCATTGCCTTTGCCGGCGGCGTGTCCGCTGCGCGGGAACGGGCTGCACCGCCGCCTCCGCCTCCGCCTCCGCCTCCGCCGTCGCCAGAATGTAAATGAGAAATTCCGAGCGAGCGACCAGCCAGCCACTCCACTACGTCGCGCCGCCGCCGCCGCCGCGCCGTTCGGTCGCGCCGCTACGCTCCGGTCACTCACGAGCGCCTTCGCGTGTCGCGAGCACGGCGATCGCTCTGCCACGACCCAACTCACGACATCTCGCAAGAGAACAATGGCGTCGAACTGATAGTGCCGATGACGAGGAGTTCAGAGTGCGCAAGGTTCACGATATTTGCCACGAGTTTGTGAAACGTCGGTGTTGAAAATCTCATCATGTTAGGAATAGAAGACGAAAGCTTCACGAGTCCAACTAATGAAATGATAAAGAGAATGATGATGATGATAATGATGATGATGATAATAATAATAATGAAAATATGGTAAAATGAAGAAAGAAAACTCAAAGATGGACACGTGTCGATGACATTCGTGACGTGAATGAATGCACATATAATGGTTTCGTGACGTGATAAAGGTGTGACAATAGAAACAGTGGAATACGTGATTGACTGTCATGGCAATGACATCACTGTCATGGCAATGACCGAGGACAAAGAAAAAACACGTCAGTGCTGTGTATAACAAATGTAATAAAGGCGACCTGACTGTGGAAAGAAGATACCTACCCTCACACGAGAGTAGCAGCTGGGACGAAGACAATTACAGCGACGTCGGTGAAACTATGTGAACGACGCCGATAGATGAGCTCTCACGCAGTGGCGGGCCGAGGGTTTTTGTTTGTTACCTCCTGTTATTTCTCAAAATCAATTTAAATATTTCTATTGAAAAAAATGTAATTATTTAAAAATAACAATAAAAAATAATAATAAAAATAGTGTAGTATCATAAATACACTACACAAATAATGTACAATATAATAATAATGTTTATTATTTAACAAAAATCTATGATTCCGCCCCTCCCAAAATGATTGGCTGGACCCGCCCTTGCCCCCAACCTCGTTCCCTGGACCGAGAGGACTTTTTATTTTAATTCCCGAGCACAGAACAGCAGAGCAGCGCAGCGCGACGCGACCGGTCCGGAACGCGCCGCACGAATTCCTTCGCGACCCGCGCCTCTTCCAAAATAAACCCTCAAATATTTGTCGTAATAACAGCACTTATTTTTCTTGAGGGGCGGACGAGGAAGAGGGCGTTCGCTTCGCACCGCCTGCCACTTAGTCGCCTGCACCGCCGCCGCCGCCTCCGCCGCGAGCGCTTCCCGGACTGTTTATTGAAACGTCTAATTAATGAGAGGTATTAATTGGCGCCTGAGAGGTGCGGTGTTGACTCAGGGTCTGCGATACAGTGGACCACTGAGGAATTCATTCTTTCTTCTTCTTTTTCTGGGACTAATGAGAAGTCGTGTGGACGGTTTAGTTGTATTTGATTCGAGATGACATGTCATAGAGGCCGTAGATACGAGAATAATTATGAGACTGAAAACTTGCCTATGTGCATTCACATGTATGTTTGTAAATAGATTGAGTGATTTTCACAGTTTCGCAGATGGGAATGTTTGAATTCAACTGAAATGGAAACGAAGGAACCTAACTAAGAATTTCACTCATTTACTGAGATTATTCAATTACCTTTTACTCAGAGTTTTCTCATTTAACTTTAGTATCTCCTCATTACTCTGGTAAGTAGCCTCTTGTACACTTTCCCGGAGGCAGCATTACCCCAAGGGTTCACATAACGTGTGTGTATAGCTTGTGGACAATAGTGTTGTAGACAATAGGTAATGTCCGCTGAAAAAGGGTTTTTCAGTAGATCGAGGTTATCAAGGCAAGTTATGCAAATGCAAATCATTTAATGAGATGCGATTGGTAAATACTCTTCATATATTAATAAACAGCTCTTCCAGCTATATCTGTTTGCCCTACCTGTTGTTAGGTTGTGAGTGACATGTAACGACGTGGCAACAACAATGGATGGAGAATTGAAAGCGATTATTCCAGCTGATAGATTCCGTGATCTCAGCCCCTTTTGTGGAGACTTTAGAAGGGCGATGGAGTGGTGTGTAGATAACCTTCTCGCTCAATGACTTTTCCCTCTACGATCTGTCCCTTTCTTCCTCTTCTGCTTCTTCCACTTCTTCTCTTGCGCCTCCGAATTGTGTTAATAGCACCGAAAGAAATCGCATTAACCTATCGAAGCTCGGCCGAAACGGCCATCCATTAAAGTCCACTGCAGACCAATACCGCCTGGCCCTAAGCGCCCCCGCACAGCTCCCCACCTCTTTCCTCCTCACCCCACCCCGCACCGACACGCCTCGCCACGTCCCGTCCCGTCGTGCCCTGCCTCGCCCCTACCCTCTCCGCCCCGCCCCACCCCACCTTGACGCGCTCTCTCCGCCCCGCTCGAGCCCCTCCTCTCCGCCCCGCCTCGACCCGCTCCTCCCCGCCCCGCCTTGACCCACCCTCTTCGCTCTGCCTCGACCCCCTCCTCTCCGTCCCACCTCGACCCATCCTGCCCCGCCGAGACCCGATCCTCTCCGCCCCGTCTCAACCCACCAACTCCGCCGCGCCCCTCTCCGCCCCGCCCCTCTCCGCCCCACCCCTCTCTGCCCCGCCCCTCTCTGCCCCGCCCCTCTCTGCCCCGCCCCTCTCTGCCCCGCCCCTCTCTGCCCCGCCCCTCTCTGCCCCGCCCCTCTCTGCCCCGCCCCTCTCTGCCCCGCCCCTCTTCCCGCCCCTTCGCCCTGCTCCTCTCATGCCCCTCCTCTGCCTCTCGCCCCTCCTCCCCATCCCTCCATTCCCACCCACCTCCATCTCGACCAGCCCCGCCCTTTCCCACCCTACCTCACCCCGCCGCCCCGCTCGGCGCCGGGCGCGCAAATGAAGCGATCCTGCAACTCGCGGAGATTACTCAATGGGACACGTATTGGTTACAGAGGACGCGAGGGCGAGGACGGGGGTCGCGAGGGAGTCCTGGCGCCCGCGGGAGAGGACGTGGTCGGAATGGGCGCGGAGGGGACTTTTTTAAGACGCGCCGCGAGGGAAGACAGAGGGGACCCGCCCCGCCCCGCCCCGCCCCACCCCACGGCTGCGGCCGGTGAGATATTGAATTGGAGCGGGACCCGCCCCTCCCCCGCCCAACAGATGGCAGGAGCCCCTAAAAAACATGGCTGAAAGAAATCAGCGCCCGCCCCACTGACACAAACACAATCAGGTGCACTGGGGAAGCCAGATGAGTTTCTCCGCGGCGGAGCGATGTATTAAGTGTGACTCATCTTTTACTAATGAAATGGCCCGTAAAATCATATTATTTACGTTTAGTGCTCTGTTAACACTCTTTAGAAAGAGAACGCTGTCTCTCAACATGTTGCGAATGATACCTGTCAGTACGTCTGAAGAAAGTCATGTAACTATACTTTTCGGACGTATGATCTACGAGTATAACTCTTGTATAACTAACTATACTTTTCGGACGTTTGATCTACTAGTATAACTCTTGTATAACTAACTATACTTTTCGGACGTATATCAGAAGAAAGAAATAAACCGTCATTAGAATTTCAGAAACGCAGCTTTTCAGTTGGTACTCAATGGCTTTCCATCTTGACATTGTACGTGACTATTAATCACCATTTTCTGAAATTCCACGTATGTGTTGCGTTGACATAAATGAAGAGAAGGAAGATTGCCGCACATGTGTAGTGATAGTCGAGGGGGAGGACAATTGTTCACATTCACTGGCTGGATTCCTCTCTTGATACATACATAATGTATAATGTGACTCACATCGTCACATCTGTCATCTCTTTAGTGTATTCATGTCATTTCCGTATTATTATCCAGAAGTGAATAGCCCTAGTCCTGGAACCAGGTTAACGATACGAACCTTGTATACGATTCGAAACAAGTTTAAAACAAAGGATGGTCTTCATTTATCAGTCGTCCACTGTCCCAGGATTTCTGAGGAATATTACGAAATTTTTCATGTTTACTTTCTTATGAAGCCTTTGGCCGATTGCGTTCACAAGGCAGCGAACTGCGCATGCCGCATACCACCGACTTTGCGCCATAATCGAAGCAATTTTTTAACAAGAGAATTCGAACATTTCACGGGAGTACAATGGGATCTCAGAGACTGTGCGCCCTTGCAAAGTTGTAACCAAAACAAAATCTATGGCTGGTAAATTCACTGGATTAGTGATGAAGAAATGTGTACTTTGTTTTATTGCAAAATGTTGTGATAATACAACGCTCAGTCACGTGGCTTTTCAGTTGTTAGGAGCGAGTAACTTCAATCAAAGACGATGTAGGAGTAGCAATAGCAACGTCCCTTGAACTTTAGAATTAGAGAAATGCTGAATATGTGTATAAGTGTTGATCATTGATGAGAGAATTGTTAATTTGATAATCTTATATCTGTCAAATTGCTGGTGGAGGAAGATGTGGAAAGGAAGTTGATTGCATCTACAAAAGGTTTTGTAGATTATATTCCATATTTAGATTTCATTGCGATGTACCGGAAACGCTATAATACTGGGAAGATTCCGAAAAATGCATTAGAAACTTTTGCGATACATATTAGTACGGATTCAGTGGTTAAATTTGTGTGAAGATTCTTTTTGCTCTCATACCAAGGGGCGTTTACTGCTATTTTGGGGACATTGTTTTGGAATACTTGAATTTTGTTGATAGTTAAATGTATTTCTGAAAAAAAACATACGATTGTATTTTCAATGCAAATAAAAAATATGAGATTTCAACTTATTAATTTCTGGAAAGATTGATAGTCCATTGTGAATTTTGACAAAGTTTGAGCATCGTCTTAAATTTAACTTCCCCGCAGGCACTGTTCCATGCACTATCTAGGAGTCGCGAGATTCCGCAGAAAGAGCGCTATGGTAAGAAAGACAGATGGCGACAGAGCTTGGCTGGAGTCCGGGTGAAATATCGAATGGCGGCCGGGAGATGCGCAGTTCCTGGAAGGCGGTGGCAAGGGATAACGACGCCAATGGAGACCTTTGGAGCCGCGAGATGGGCGCCGCCGGGAGATAGCGCTGACGGCCGTTATAAGGGCGTTGGGGACGGCCTGGGTGCGGGGCGTGAGCAAAGGACAGGCACCCTTAAACCACATCGCTGCGTTGGATACGATAGTTGCGTCGTATTTTTTTTTAAATGTATAAGTCCGTATAAAGTATTGTGGTGTTTCCTGGGATTATGATATGAAAAAGGAAATTGATTTAATATTGATATTTTTATGTTTACACGACATCAATATCATTCCATTTCGTGCTGCACACGGTTTCGTGATGGACGACTCAACGCTTCAGTCCGAAGGGTCGCGAGTTCGAGTCCCACCTTGGGCATGGTTGTTTGTCCCTTGTCCTTTCATGTAGTATGTGTTGTCGTGGAGGGTCTCGCGTTCCGCTGACACCAAACCAGAGGAGCCCGCAAGTGTGCTGGTGTCTAGTGTATGGTCGAACATGCGTTCCATGGGACATAAAGAGTAACCGGCTGGATATAAGCCCTAAGGGAAAAAATCACTATCTTCACTTGTATGCTGCATCAGCGCGATTGTCATCGCCGTCAAGTTGGTTGGTTGTAAGTGATTCCGGACACGTCAGTAGTTGTAGTACCGTAAGTGTAGTGCATGTTTTTTCATCGGGAGTTGGTGATCTTCCCCCTACTGGATGGCGAGATCCGGCGCCGACCTACCGTCGGTTAGCGGGTTTTCCCCGACCAGGCATCTCCCACCAGCGGGGCATTGCCCCAGCCGGGTCAACCTCTAAGCTCCCGATCGGTTTCCCAGCATGTGTGGGAGTGTAGTGCTTGTTCGTGTGTGTGTAAGGGGAGAGGATATGACAAGGAAGAGGAAGGACAGATCACGCGCGGTCCGTGGCCCGTTTGTTAGGGTACTGCTCCGGCATTCGCCTGGTTTTGATCAGAGAAATCATGGAAAACTACCGATCAGAGCAGCCAGCCTCTACAATTCTCCTCCAGAGAGCGACTGAATTAGACCTAGCTGACAAGCTACTGTCAAAAACCCTGCCACCGTCGAGACTCGAACCTAGAACCTCCCAGTCAGAGGGATTGCAGTGACATCAGTTGATGCCCTGAGCCATCTCTCACGGTCATCGTCAAAATTCCGGGAGCTTCGCCTGACTCTCTCCTCCGGAGATCTTCCCTACTACAGTACACTCGTATTCCTTAGTTGATCTGCGTAACTTGCTCATTTTTAATGGGGGCTGTCTGGCTCTAAAGACGGCCCAGGAGGCACAAACTCTTGCTAATCGGTGCTACTGCCCGCCGCGGGGGACGTGGGAGATGCGTTAATGGAACGCCGTTAGGCACAGAGCACGAGAAAATACTTCGCGATGTTTTCCTAGGGAGAGCTAAAATAAGTCTGCGTGGGCTGTGACAACCTGCGGGGAAATAGACCAACGGCCATGGCATTCACTTAATACTCTCTCAAGGTGGCGTATTTTAAACCGTAGCGTACGAATCATTTCTGTATTTTTCCTTCGCAAACAATGTGCACTCTTTACCTCTTTCCACTGTTAGATTTGACGTATGACGTCGAGGGCTGGGGAATGGCGTAGAAATCAGCCGGAGTAAAATGCGAATCGCTCAAATTTTAGGCGTTTAATAGTTGACTACTACTTAGATTCAAGCAAGAATTTGAATATTGATATGCAATTAATATAAACTTGGTAATTTATGTGATTGAGCGATGATCTTCGTATCTCTTGAATGTATTTATACGTGCGCTATAATTGCATACAAAATGGTATATGAGGAAACAATTTATGTAAATAATAAGCATCAACCTCTACATTTTTGTAGATTCCATACTTTGCCGAGAATGACGTTAATATTTGCCTTTCCTACCTGCAATTTTGATTCAAATGAATTAGAAATCCCTCTTCAATTTCGATAAAGTTTTAATGAATTACGCATATTGTTACCATTTTTCCTCCAATACTTTTTTACATTGACATTCTAATGAAACATGGCATGATCAAACCTTCGAATTTAAAATTTACCGTAACTTCGCGCTTTGAATACTTTCGAACTAACATGACTACCCGTAGATCTCTTCATATGAAGTACCTCATTTCTCCAAAATGGAAGTTCGCGTCGTGTTGGGCCCCGTGTATTCCGAGCGTCGCTGAAATAGCGCGCCGTCGCCTCTGCCACGTCTAATGGGCAGTAAGTTCTTGGGGGATTATTTCCGTGTCACGGCCGATAACTCACTCGCCGCGGGCCGATCGCCCAGGGCCCGTCCAATGGCTGTCGCGACGCGACACACTTTGGCCCTAGGACCACCAACGATGCCGCGCGGACCCACCGGGGGGCGGGAGGGCCGCATGAGGGTGTGCTGTTTTTCGGGTCTTAGTCAAAGTAAGACTGGAGACCAATGCAGATGATTCAGAACAATTGTTACAAATTCTAGAACATAGAAGAGGTGAAGGGATAACTTTTTACTTTCTCGCTACGGAGTAGGGAGAAAGTTATGTAATGCTGCGCGAAAAAACGCCGGATTTACAGCAGAAAAACTCTTATTACCGGGCCCTGGTAACGAAAAAGTGGATAAAACCAGTTGATAAATTTAGAAAAAAATTCTCTATCACGTGGTGTAGCCAGAATCCATGTTTTGTGGGTCCTTCACACCGAAAAACCGAATGACTGTAAAACGCCTGTCCGTCAGTCCGTCTGTCTGTCCGGCTGTGAACAATGCTATCGGCTAAGCCGTTCTGCTACTTTTCTCCAAATTTGATATTTCTCAATTAATCTGGCTGGTATCGCGGCCTCTTGAATTTGAATCCGATATTTTAATTTTGGGGAGTACTCTACATGAAGCCTCTGGGACATTTTCAAGATTTTCAAAAAAATGGCTCGTCGTTTCTCATTAAATTTTGTTGTTGAATAGTGTGAAAGATGTTTAAGAAAATGGCGCAGATCTCTTGTTCGGTAAAAACCCTGATTTTTCGAAAATTGAAAAAGTTTGAACTTTTTTCGGAGTCTTCCACAACAAAAATGTTAGATAAAAATAAGATATTTTTTCATTAATGAAATCTGTTCCTTAGAGATTGATTTTGGAATAAAGTCATGTACAATATTTGGATAATTTGAGTTTTCGCGTAATATTGCGTGAAAATACAGGCGAGAAAGTACGGACTGTTTTAGCACCACTAGTTTCCTCATGTCCACGTGGTGCGAATCTGATATAACAAGTGACAATTCTGGCATTGTGTCCTTGCTTAGTAGGCAACTAACCCTGCATTAATCTTTGGCAGGTACACAAGGGGCGACTTTTCCTCTGGCAATGACTCAAGTTTTTTCTTCTTTTTATTGTTCTGCTTTGACTGAATCAGAAAGTGCATCGCCGTTACCATACACGCATCAAACCTCACGGCTGTCAATGCTACAAATTTATGTAGTCAGGAAATTAAGTAAAATAGTAGTAAGCATATGCCAATCCTAGATTCATTAAGAATTGTGTAAATTTCTGCTCACGTGCTTAGAAAGTTTCGCAACTGATTGACTTCCAAATCCAAAGATATGCACGAGTTTTCGAATGTTGGATCATTTAGGGAACATTTAGGAGCTACAGCAGTAGAAGGCAGTGAATAGTAGCAGATATGAATAAAGGAAAGAATAAAAAATGGTAAACAATTGTCAAAGAATAGAAAATGCCAACATTACAGAATTTCGAAAACGAAATTTGTTGTGGCAAACGCCATTTGAATGCAGGTAAGAGCCGCGCAATGCAACGTGCCCATCTCTAGTTCGAGTGTTGCGTCATGTCCAGGTGGGGGTGCGAGGGTGTTGCGTTGCGTTACGCCGCGCCACGTGCTGTGCGTGCGCCGTGTCGTGTCGCGTCGCGCGATGTCGCAAGGTGTAATTAGCGCAGGGCAGTCGCCCCTGCGGTGCCGCCCACCCCGGCGTCGGAAGAGCAGTGCTAGGGCAACCCGTCGAAGCATTTCGAGACATACTTCGAACCATCCGCGGCCGAACAGAATGTGGTAGTTGTGGCTTTAGAAAATGTTTAAGAGCACCATTTTGTGTAATATCGGTCATTGCTTAAAGGCCTTTTTTCCCTCATATTTTCGGCAAAATGGGCAAACTATTGATTCAACATCCTTACATAGGCACCCACATTCCGAACTAGAGAGACTTTCCTCCAACCTGCATGCATCCATCCACAACAATTTATTGAATTGTTCATTCTCTTCTAAAATGCCTTTATTCCTGGACAGAGGGTGTTTTATCAGTGTTTTCATCAGGTACGTCTGTACTAACTGGTTGTGAGATTTCGATTGTGTTGTTGAATTATTATTGCTTTAGCGGTTTGAATGTAAAGTTTTATTATTTCACTTATAATATAATTTATTTATCCCCTATTAGAGAGGTAGAAGACCAAAGATTTTACAAGAAAGAAGTTGTAACGTAGAGATTTGGAAAAGAAATCTAATTAAAAAAAAGTCAAAATTAAGTCTCTGAACATCTGGAAAATTAGTATCACAAACACAGCAGGATGTAAGAAAAGTCCTGCGCCGTAAAGCCTTACGCCATATCCCCAAAGAGATGCGGCTTTTATGAAAGAATTGTAAATTCTCCAGTAGTGACTAATATAGAATAAATCGAATGAAAAGACATGAAAATTAAGAGTGAAAGAAAAGGTATATCAAAAGTCATGGGAGTGTTATTTTCTACAAAGCTGTTTTAAATTTTAATACAAAACTCAGCCTGTAATAATGATTTCTTCTGCAAGTAACAGTACAAAATATCGTAATGCGTTGATTCAGTATCGATTTGTTGTGGATTTTTGTCGGTTTTGTATATAGATCAAAACAGAATTCAATACAAAAAGGTTTAATTTAAAAGTATTTTGTTCAAACTGATTTAAAAAAATCATTTTCTTCCTCATTTGAGCGAGAAATTGTACATGTGGCAGCTGAAAACATTGTTAAAATTTCTAGTCATTGAAGATTAACTGTGATATTAATTTAAAAATATTAATAAAATACTACTTTACTCCATTTGTCGGGAAGGTTCTGGACGATAAATACAAAAACAAAATAACAGTGTAATCTGTTAAGGAAATAAGACTCGTACTTGTGTCAAGTTCCTCAAACGAAACTTGTTTAGAAGGGCTCTATATCTGTTTATTTTTATCATAATGATTCCATTTTCTTGGGCTACACCCTCAAAAACACCATAATCATACTTTGTCTTAAAAGGTATTTACGGCATAAAAGTTTAAATTTAGCTTAGAAAAGAAATTGTACAGTGAAATTTGATCTTTAATGGTGCAAGTTAAATGAAGTCATGAAAAGCGACTGGAGCCACGAGACTGAAGTAGCGTACAAGCATGTTTTCTAACAGATTTAATTGTCATCACTCACTCACTTTCTTGTATTGGGTAAGTAATATTTTTAACAAATTGAAGAAAGAGATTGAGCAATTATAAGGAGATCAGAACACAATACCATGACGGCAAACGCATTGATTCGGTTGTTCAGAGTCCACCACACGTGATCTCCTGGATGTGAGGCACACGAACCCTTGCGCCCAGGACGAGGCGCGCATAGCGCCAGCTTCCTTCCACAGCGCGGGCGAGAGGGCCCAGGGCCCATTATTCTGAGATGGAGAAAAAAGGAATTTCACGGTCGCGGAGGGCCCTTCTCGCCCGTTCCAGCCCGATCACCCGCGAGGGGAATGCCCAGCGACTTGAAAATGGGCTTTTAGCGTAATGGCGCTAAGGATATATTTACTAATTAATTTTGTATAATTAGCCTAAACAGGTCCCCACTCTTCGCCAGAGGAGGGGCTGGGGGAGGGGAAAGGCGGAGGGGGGGGGGCCTTGAGGACGGCAACGAAGTGGAAGACCGTCCCGAGACGACGGAAAGAGGAAGTCGTTCCTTGTAGGCAGGCGCCCGATAAGGGGGAGGAGGGGGCGGCCGGTTGAAGTTTTTTTTTATGCTCTGAATTTAAAACTTCGCGTCATTAGCTAGCACTCCCTCTCTCACGTTCCTTCTCTCTCTTTGCTAGTATGATTCTTTTCGCCCACCCACTCGCCCGCCCACTCGCCTGCCATTCGCCTACCCACTTGCCTGCCCACGCGTCCGCCCACTCGCCTGCCCACTGGCCCAACTACTCGCTCGCCCGCCCCCCTCCCACCCACCCACCCACTCGCCCTCCCACCCACCACCCACTCGCCCTCCCACCCATTCGCTCGCCCTCCCACCCATTCACTCGCCCTCCCATCCATTCGCTAGCCCTCCTACCCATTCGCCCTCCCACCCACCCACTCGCCCTCCCACCCATTCGCTTGCTTTCCCACCCACTCGCCCGCCCTCCCACTCGCCCGGTCACCCATTCACCCGTTCTCTCTCGCCCGCCCACACACTCACCCGTTCGCCCACTCACTCGCCCGCCCGCCAATCCATCTATTCGCCCGCCTTCCCGCTCGCCTACCCGCCCACCCACCCATTCGCCCACTCGCTCGTTCGCCCTCCCGCAAGTCCCGACGGGTTTTGCGTGTAGTATGCTCGGGCTGCTGCAGCCTTCGCGTTTAAATTTCAGACTCCGTGCTACGAGTTTATAGTGTTCGTGCGTCACACTGTAAGTGCTGATCTCGTGATTTTCATGAGGCAGGCCTCTGGCAGGGAGGGGCAGGGCGTGCTGCGCGGACCGTGGCTCCCCTGAGGCCGCCTGCCTTCTGTTGCTGCTGCTGCTGCTGCTGCAGCCAACGCCAGGCGTGCCAACCCTGTGGGTTTTACTTTCTTTTATATGTGATATCAGTGACAAAAAACAGACTGAAGGGACCGACGAAAAGGTATCGATAATCCTCAGTTTACTTTCTCTTGGAGACAAAACGTACGCCCTTGATTGGATCAGTAACTCTGTACATTTATATTTTAAAATCATCTGGCAAAATGAATACAAAATTAATTTGCGTCATGTAGAGTTGTAACTTACAAAAATACGATACTTCAAGTGAATTGAAATGATGTACTCCCTTACAATCTTGGTAATTTAAAAAGGAAACGTAGACAAATTAAACATGTTGTTCCATATGTTCTTACATTTTTAAACATTTTATTTAGTTCCTTTCGATTTTATTGTAAAAAAACATGAAATTAATGAATAAATTGAACTATCAAATTATGAGTGATTAACTTTGCCCATGCTAATGTTTTTTGATAGCCTCTTTCATATGGATTCTGCTCTAAGCTGTGTCCTTATTTGGCGGATAATTAAACAGTTCAGAACGTAGTCAAGCATGGAACTGATGTGATGACAATTCAAGTTTAGGATATTGTTATTTGCAGATACTTGGTATCCCAGACCCCATCTAGCTGCTACAGTCAACAGCTGTTTGAGTTTGGATGTGCGTTAACTTAATTTGACGTGCGTTCCTTGAGTGGCTTTTGCAAGTCAATCGGCATGAAGATCACGAATCTTCGAGTCTGGCGCAAATACAAGGGAACATCGTTCTTGTCTATTTCGACGCTAGGATCATAATTGACGACATACGCTGGAATTTTGGATTTCCCACTATCAGACACAAAGCATTTTAAAGAAAAGAAAGTAGGATGTTTGCCTTGCTTTTTATTCTGCCTCCTTTCATTACTGCAGATGTGAAGCAGCCGTCTGTAACATACTTTTCTAACGTCGTCGGTCTAGAATGACATACATGGTTAGGTTCATGTTGCACGTGTGGCAATGCTTTTTTGGGCCTGCAGAAACATGAGGCGCCAGCAAATACATAAATCATACTGTTTGAGTTTCGTCTGCGAATGTCTCCTTTTCCTCCCTGCTGATCCTACATCTTGTTTCTATGGTTGTAAATTTACTACTGTAGTAAAAAAGACCATATTTTTCGAAATTGTGTGAGTCACCCCCTAAAACAGAATCTGCGAAAAAGCAAAATAAGTCACGTTTCCTCCTCTCCATTATTTGTTAGCATTTCATGGCCGAAAAATATTTGAAGACGTGAGGAAGATGTAATGTCAATAAATTATTTCTTGCCTTTGTGAAGAAATATAATGCCTAACACATTACGCTCAGACGCACATTACGCGTATGGCGTTTAGAAGGCAGTGGGTGGAGAGCATTGCGCAGGTGATCTAGACAATCTACGAAGAGGACAGATTAACTTTCTTTTGGTGTGGGAGATTGATTTAGGTGACAAGTTTTAGGTGGAACCTAAACAACAACTGTTAAAATACGTTATTGGAGACAAGACTTCGTAATAAATTCTAATATATTTATTATTTAAATTTTTGTATTGAAAAGTGAGATTGGAGAAAGAGTGGTGGTTCAAGAGGAAGTAGTTCATGCCATACATCTTCTGTTTTCAGTTGTTCACTCACAAAATTATAATAACAACTAGTGTCCGCCAGAGCGTGTGGCGAACTGGACGCGGTCTCAGGAAAAGAATCGCGAGAAGGTGGGGCGTACGGCTTTTAGAAGGCAGGGGGTAGATTGCAAGTGATCTAGAAAATCTACTAAGAGGACAAATTAACTTTCCCTTGATGTGGGAAATTGATTATTTTTTAAGTTGGAACATAGACAACAACAATAGTTAAAATACTTTATAAAAGACGTCATGTTTTCTAATATATTTTTAGTTAAATTTTTTTTAATAAGAAAGTATATCAAGTGGAGGGTCAAGAGGAAGTACTTTATGTCATACGTCGTCTGTTTTCAATTGTTCACCCTCGAAAAGCCAATAACAACTAGTGTCCACCAGCGCGTGTGGCGAGCTGGATGCGATCTCCCGAAGAACCGCGACAGGGAGCGGGGCGGTTCGGGGCGGGGCGGCGTATGTCGAGCGCGGTTCCGCGTTTCGCATTTCATCGCGGTGTTCCTGCTCGGGCGCCACAATTTGGCCCAGGGGAGCGCAACGGAGCGGCGCGGCGGCGGCGGCAGCGCGAGGCGGGCTGAGGCGAGGCGAGGCCCTCGGTTCAAGAAACGATAACGCGCGCGCGCTCCCGCCCGGCCGCAGAGGCCGCGCAAGCCGGCGGGTGCGGCGCGGCGCGGCCCAGCACGGCGCGCCAGAGCGCGAAACGCGCGCCGCAACCTGTCGCCCCCGCATCGCCCACCGCCCCCGCCGCCGCCGGCCGTTGTTCCGTCTCGCTAATCGAGGGCTGTGCATCTGGCGGCGAAGGGGGCGGGGTGGCGGGGAAGCGGCGCGGCGGTGGGGTGGGGGGCGGCCTCGTATCTCCGGCGCGATCGGAAGGCGCCCTCGAACGCAGAGCACGCGGGAGCCCGCTCGCGCACGCTGCAGGCGGACGCCGCCCCCTCTTCCCCACTCCCCGACCCCCACATGCTCGCCACCGCCATTGTATTCTAATGAATGCTAGAGCGAGTACAACCAAGCGTAGCCCTCGGCGCGACCCGTTCTGAAGAATACCGCCAGCCCGGCGGACGTCGTCGCCGCCGCCACCCCGTCCGCGTCCGGCCCCCGCGAGGCTCCAGTTCGACGGGCGCTGGCTGTACCGCACCTGGGCCCTCGAAACGCACGAATTTTGAAAAGGGGGAGGTCGGAGGCGGAGCGGGCGGCGGCGGTGGGGGCAGGCGCGGAGGCCGTTGCGCCGCGAGTCGCGACGCCCGCGCGCGTAAGTGAGCATGACGGCGTCGCCGCGCGCGTGAGGGCGCCGCCGTCGCCTCCGCCTCCGCCTTCGCCGCCGCCGCCGTCGCCAGCGCCCGGCGCGCGGGCCGCACGCAGTTCGGTCCCCCGAGAGGCCGCCGCGGCCATGCACCACCCGCGCGCCCTGCCCTGGGACTGGGGCCTCGCCCCGCCGCCGCCGCCGCCGCCGCTGCCGCCGACGATGCCGCTCGCGCACCCGCCCTGCTGTAAGTAGCGCCGCCTCCGATCGTCCACAGCGCAGCGCCGGCACGCCTCCGCTCTCGCTTCTCGCACGCGCTTCCTTGTCACTTGGTCGGTCTCTCCGCTCGGAGCGTTAAATAATCGTTTCAGTAAAGGAACTGACTGAATTTCTGAAATTTAGCAATTAAATAAGCAATTAAAATAGCAAATAATTTTATTTAGAACAGTAGCTATTAATAAATATTAACTTGTTTTTAATAAAATATGGCGAAGGATTCGTTTACCAAATTTGATATCGTTTTAGTAACATGTGGTATTGCATTATGGGATATATGAACTTGTTGGGTTAGTTTCATGCATACATTGAACTTTACGAACAGTGACAATATTGTTCAAACTACACATGTTCATAAAGTATGTACATATTTACTTCATGGAGTACCTGAATCTCTAGCAACAAATGATGTGTATTCAGTTGGCATTCATGTTAGTTAAGTCTGCTTTTTGTTTTAACATGGAAACTTAGTTTCCTTTTTCTCGTGACAACGCTTGAAAGTAGCACTACTATGTTATAGGTTATAAATATGTGAATGATGATTATAATAATAACAACAAATAATAATATACAGCATTAAATTTGTTAATGTTATTCATCTTTCACGGATACTCGTTTATCTCTCTAGATATATTTTACCATGAATTGTCGTTATCGATAGTTTTGTCGTTAATAAATTATTAAACAATTTCTTGTAATTGTAGAAAAGTTTGTTAACATTTCAAGTATTTTGTTTTCACCTACCTAATAAACTTACACACGCATACACAATCTTTACAGCTGAAGAACCGAATAAAATTTCGAATTCTATAATGAAAAAAATTGTTCACATCATTTTTACAATAAAAAAAAATGTGTGCGGTTTTCTATCAAATTATAAAACAAAAGATTGTTCTCCTTCGGAAATAAGTTAACATTAATATTGTTTCCCCAACGAACAATAAAAAACTTCTTTTTTTACAGCAAACGAACATTTTTAAAGGAATTGTAGACTTTTAAGGTACATTAGATTTTCTTGCATTTTTATTAAGTGTCTCCTATTCCACGAAATCGACAATCTGCTTCAATGAGAAGTTAAGAAACTTCCTTTGTTCGCTGCTTGAAGCTATACGACCGAATATTCTGCGTCTCTACCCAGAAAACATGAATACGCCATTGTACCGATCGTTAATACGGTGGCATAATTTTCTCTGCACGTAAACCTGATTACAACTGAGTATGCATCCCCTTTTATCGCGACTGTGCCCAAATTCGTGTCTGATGATCGCCGCGTGATTCTGAAGTGCGCGTTGTGTCGTATCTCCATCATCTTCGCCTTTTTTACTTCTCCTCCTCCCGCCCTCCTGCGCGCGCGCGTCCGTTAACGCCAGCGCGTCGATCCAAAATTCCCGCGTCGACCGCGCATGTGCCGCCCCCTCCCCCTGCCCCTCCCCCCATTCGTTCGCGAAGCGTCCTCGCGCATGCCGGCCGAGCGGCCGACACGGCGCGACGCGGCGCGGGAAAGAGACGGAAAAAGCGCCGCCCACGCCGCCACCGCCGCCGCCGCCGCCGCCGCCGCCGCCGCCGCCGCCGCCGCCGTGGTGGCATCTCCGCATCCACAAGTGGTCAGGGAAACAGTAGCCCCGGCGCGGCGTGCCGCGGTGCTTCTCGTCGCGCGCCTCGGGACGGCTTCGCGGATGGATCCCCATTGCATCCCTCGCTCAACTTTTCATAAGCCTTTTACGTACATCCCACAAAAAGGTACGGCCTGATTGCATCCCGTAAGAAACATTAGCTCCGGCGCGGCTTGCAGAGATGCGTTGTGTCGTATTCTGCGTCTAGGGATCGCAGTAAAACATATTCTCTGTCAGAAGCATCAATATATTAACATCGATGTTTTGTTTTCGATGTTTTTTCAGATCGATTTAATTTTCGAGAAACATCGTTGTTTAAAAACATGTTATCTTTTTCTATGATTTTGTACGTGGTAAACAGCATTTTTTCTGGCAGTATTGAATATTGATTAGAAAATTAAGGTGACCGATTGATTTGAGACCGATTATACTTTAAACTAATATTTACATATTCTATATATTACATACTCTATATATTATATATAGGATGTTTTACTTCGATGATTTATGAATGAAAGTGAATAAATGGAATAATCGTAAAACACGATGCCCTTTATTTTTTATTTCCTTCTTTACATTCGATAAATATTATTATTAACATATCACTTATATGTGACCAAATAATAAAATTTAACGGTAATTAAAAATGGCAAGTGATAGAAAAATACCATCTGTTTTATCATATTTAAAACATTTATGTTTTTGTCGATATTTTCGTCGGTATGAAAAAACGTTTGATGATGTATCGAAGTATCGATGATTTGGTGAAATTTGTCATCACTACGCGCGCCTCGAGTTGGGCCGGGTCGGCTTCACGGATATATCCCAATTGCATCCCGCACTCAACTTCTCCTAAGCCACAAAAAGGTACAGACCGATTGCATCCTTTTCGTGTTCCTCGTGAGTACAAAGCAAAACTCGCTCATGTATCACTGCTTTCATGAACGCATTGTCATTTTCATGTTTGAAGTACATCAAAGTGGAAAATAATATGTAATACTCCTATTGACGTCGTTCATTGCTTCAAAGATTGCTATTTTTTAATGAAACTTTTGAATATTCTTAATTTATTCAAACCGATTTCCACGTATACCTTTGAATACTCCAAGGAGGGGTAAAAGTGACATAATCTTCCCTAATACAACGCAGAATTAAAATAATTATATGCCACGTTCACCTGTGTTCGAAAACGTAATTTGCATTACTCATGAATGGAAACTTAACTATGCTGTTCCCACCTTCTCCGAACGGAAACACTGCCGGGATGCAATCGGGCTAAGACTACTCAGGTAGCCAGAAGTGAAAGAGGATAAACTGGGAAACGGGTGAAAGGGGAAAACTCTGCGGAATGCAATCTGGTGATTCCCGGTTTTGCTTGGGAAGAAACAAGGTACTGGCTGCGTCCGTTTGTTGTGATTCGCATCACCATAACTAGCGAGAGCACGTTTCCCCCTAAAATTGTCGAGCACAGCCAGGAGTTTTATTCTTTTTTTTTTTTTTTAGTAATGTCGAATTAACTAGACTAAATCTTCCCACCGGTATGCTTCAAGGTAGATGTATGATGACGCTGCCATTATGAGTGGATCTATAGATCCTTTCGAACGTGCAATCGTTCATAAGAAACAGCTTGACACAGAAACGAGTGAATAATATTAGCATCTGCTACACGCATCTACATTTGATGGACCTTCACAACTTAGGCGAAATACCGACCAGATTTATTGCAACCACTAGCCACCGCCTGTCAATCTTTGATCCAATCAGCATTATAAAATTTGTAGTGTGTGATTTAGGAAAAAAAGAATTCAGTATTGCCTATGTCAATTTTAATGTGACTTTATTTTTTTCGTTTTGAATGGTTTTCTAACTTTCCTGTTAGAGTATATTACTGAATTCATGAATTGCTCCGACATGACATGACCTTATTTAACTACCGCATGCATCGTCTGATATTCAATAAATAATAAAAAGTTGTGACTTAAATGAATATTTTGCGGAAATTCTAGCATTTAAATCACCTCCTTTGATTCCTTCTCTTCACTTTTACGTGTTAGAAACGCCTATGTTCGGCGTAATGACGCCATCTATGCATTCCTTATGCGTCGTCCGCAAAGAGCTCTTTCACACACGAACAAACGTCTTCTGTCATTATGCGTCCACGTGCTTCTGGCAGTGAAGTGTGAATAACATTGAACTTTCTGCGCAAAACGTAGTGGCTCTATTCATACGTATTTTTTGTGGTATATAATCATTCTGACATTCCGGTATATGCACATATTAGGTGATTGTTCATCTTTTCGATGTTTTATTCAAATTGCGGTAGTTGATTTGCGCTTGGAGGTTCTCAACGTGTAGGTTCTCACTAGTGTTTCATAGATTCAGCGAATAAACTCCATGTGTTTTAAATAACGGGTATGTTTGGGATGAACATTGTTGCTGAACAATATAAACAGTTTTTATACGCGAATGTCTGCTGACATTGTTTTAATTATTATTCAAATGCATATTGTCAAAGTAGAATTGAATTACGTCAGTGAAAACGTTAGAATGTGTTAGAATGCAAGCTAGGTTACTTAAAGGGCGTAATTTGTTTTTGTTTTTAATATTTTCACTAACAAAAACATTCATGTAATATATGAATTTGGTACGAAAATAATTAATTTTAGTCGATTAGCAAGTATTCATCCTAATAACATGTACTAAAAATAATTTTATCTATTAAGTTTTCAAAAGTCTCATATCCAATTATGAAATTTCTTTTATCTCTTTAATCCTATCTCATCGCACCTAAGCCGTTCATGAGCTTCAACCAGAGTTTGGCTCTCAGAAAATATTTAGTAATTCTTTTGATAAATAGCTAGTGGTGTTGACATAAAGTAATTTATGAAGTGTTGGATTTGATAAGAGTAAAATATAAGTGAAGTTCAAAAGCGCTGACCGAGAAGGTTTCGCAACTCTAACGCAAATCGAGAATGGATCTGGTGATGTAATAATGAATGCCACAAACAAACTCATAAAAGGACACAAATAAATTATGGATATCCAACTTGCGATAAACTATTGAACATTAGCTCTAGTATTGAAAAACTTTTGTAAGTTACTAACTTAAGTAAGTTTTGACTTGTTACTAGTCATCTTTAAATATAATGCGTAAATATTTTTATTAGTGCTCCGTAAATATAGAGAAATGAAGATAAAATCTTTAAGATTATGTTAAAACTAACATGTTCTTTATTACCCTTTGTTTTCTGAGAGGTAAAATAATTTTTTGTCTTTTTAAACAATTAAATTCTCGTAATTTTAAAAGAAGAAACAATGTCTTTACATACGTGTTGATGTTGAGGGAAAATCCGCGTAACTAATATCCTGGTATTTTTCTTGGAAGTCATAATAGTTTGATGTTTCTTTGCGGGAGTGCGTAACTGTCCATTTTATCTAATTGTAAAGATTCGAAATTCTTGTTTTGTCATGATGGAACGCGATTCTGACAACAGATTCAGAAAGTTCGTAGACAACAACATGATCTGCGAAACATTAAAAAATACCACTTTTTGGAGCTGTCACGAAATATGAGGTTGAAATATTTTTTGCCGAACTTGAGCCACATTATTTATGCTGGCTTTCAAGAAAACAAATTTGTTAGAGCGGCCGTCCCAGAGCAGCGACGCGCGAGCGGGCACGGCCGCTCCCACCGGCGCGGCGCGGTGGATCTTTTCCCGTTCGTCCAGTCCGCAGGCGGCCTGGCAGGCAGGCAGGAGGCAGGCAGGCTTCCAGTAGCCGGTTCTCGAGCGACGACGTCCCGACCCTGCCAAACGCGCACCCGCGCGCGGTCGACCGCACGCCCGCCCGCGCCGCCCGCCCAGCGGCCAGCCCGTCCGTCCTGCCCCCCGCCCGCGACACTAGCTCGCCCGCCCACGCCTCCCGCTCGTCCTACACTCCCGCGCCGCCCGCCCGTCCCACTCGCATACACGCCCACGCCACACACCACTCGCCCGCCCTCGCCTCTCGCACACCCACGCCAATTGTACGCCCACGCTACTTGCCCGTTCGCCCACACCACTCGCATGGGCGCCCACGCCACTCGCATGCTCCCCACGTCACTCGCTCGCCCACACCACTCGCTCACCCCACGCCACTCGCTCTCCCACGCCACTCGCTCCCATCTCCCCCCCTCCCCACGCCACTTGCTCGCCTACACCACTTGCTCGCCCGCACACTCACACCACTCGCTTGCACACCCACGCCACTCGTACGGACACCCATACCACTCGCACGCCCAAACCACTCGCACGTCCACGCCACTTGCTCGCTGGCCACTCCATTCGCCCGCGCCACTCACCGACCTGCCCGCGACATTAGCTCGTCCACGGCTTCCACGCCATCCACCACCCTGTGCCACCCGCCCACCTCCCCCGTCCGTCTACCCGCCCGCCCGCACCACCGGCCCGCCATTTGCGCTAACGGCGATATAAGCGCGAACGCCCAGCGAATCGTCGAAATACGCGGCCACGAGGCAAGGCCTGGCGCGGTCTGCGGTAGCGACAACAAATTGCCCGTGGGCTCGTCAGTCGTCGCTGGCGAGCGGTGTCTCCGCGCTCGTTATGCGCGCTTCGAGCGAAGTGGAGCAAAAGGAACACCGCCCCCCGCCCCCCGCCCCCCGCCGCGGTGCGTGCGTTGCGAGCCGATGGCGCGCGATTGGCCGATAGGTTTCGGTGGAATTTTCACTTCTCAAGAAGCGCGTGCGCTTCGGACGGCAGATTCCCTTGTTTGGGGCGGGGCGAGCAACATGTGTTGGATGTCGACGAACTCACAGAGACGATCAATTGTCTTGTAGAAAGGTTTGACTGAAGCGTTTTATTTGTTGAATGTCAGAAAACAGTAAAAAAATATGTATGTGACGTATGGAGAGAAGTACAATCTGCTCACGTTTCTTGAGCTTCAGTATTCCTGCCCCGATCTCTTTTTTTATAACTGGTTGAATTGGGAATAAAGTTGTCAACAGACATGTTTGGCAACATTTGATAACAAGATATATTCGCTACGTACAGATTTTATTTGATATCTGAGCTGAGCTAACGAAATAACTCTAATCTCCACTTCTCCAGCATTTAGCAATAACGAATCAGGAAAACGTGCGCAAATAGTCAGGATATCATTTTCTGACTAGAAGCAAAGGGACGAACCATTTCAACATCTGGTCAATGGTTCATTGTGAACTGCACGAAAAATCGGAAGATGCTCCGCGAGGTTATGTCATATAAGAGCAAGTGCATTCAATTTCGAACCGCTATTCCTACCAAGTAGAACACCAAAATATTTCAGAACAGGCCCTGCATTTTCATTGAGTTTCTTCACAACTTTTGTTGGACCTGACTTCAGAAGGCGAAGTGACCAACTACATGCCGGAAACCAAAGGGTACTTGGAAACACTATTGACAACTTACTTAAGTATGGATTCTTAGAGTACCAATTAGAACTTTGAGACTCAGCGCAGCGACGGGACCCTGGGCCTCTTTATGTACCTTCAAATGAACAAATATATATTCGTAAAAATATACAATGTCGGACCACTGGGTTAAAGTGAAACTTTGTTTGATTAGATTTTTCTGAATCAAGTTATTTATACAATAATTATGATTTATTGTTAGACTTTTATATGAGCTGCAATAGCTAATTAGCTGCTTTCTTGGAATTTGGGTATTTAATTTCCGAAAAGTATTATTCAGTAAAACCTGTCTAAGCCGTAATTGTTTGGGTCCAACATTTTCATCATTCTTGTACAGGTTTCGGGCTTATTCAAGTTTTCAATACAAAATGTCAATTCATAAAACGGAATCGTTCAAAGATGGAATAGATTGTATGAGTATATTATCCCAACTAAAAACGCAACCGAAGTCTAATCAATTAAAGAACTCCTTAAAAAGTAAAAGAAATATTTTCTTCAAAATTTGTAGGAACGGGTGAATACATCAGATGATTTAGGCTTCGACAATAACCTTGGTCATCGTGAATCTTGTGGTAAGCACCTAAAAAAATTTCTTATATCCACTCATTCTTGATTTTGTCTATCTTTTTAAAGTGTCATACACTTGAGTTTTCCCAACTTCAATAATTTTATCAAAACCGTGACAAAAGTGTTGCTTTATTCGTGTTCTTCAATTAGTCTAATTTTCTCACCAAAAGTTAACGTTTTCAATTTGCAGCCTGACATAAATACTTTATTAACACAATGCCTGCAATTCGTCGAACTGAATAACATTAAACGTTTAGAATTCCTGTACCCAAAGATCGCATTTCAAATGGAAGGATCGTTCTCTGCGTCTCTCCTTCCTACACACGTGTTTGTGAAGGTCAGTGCTTTTACAAATAAACAGTGGCTTTCTCAAGAGTAACGTGGAAATACGATGTTCCGAAGAGAGTTGCTGAGAATGGGGAAGGGAATGGACGAACCCAGCCCTGTCTCTTGGTGCGATGTCGGCACCCTTGCACGTTAATGTTTAGTTTTAAAACAATATTTGTTTTCCGTCTTATTCAGAATATTAAAATACCATCCTATTAAAAGTCTTTCCTTTTCCGCCTTAGGCAAGTTTACAGCTTTTTCAGTGCATTCTGTATTGGAAAATAGTCCGTTTTGAGATTTTCTTCCAACAAAGACAAGTTTCCGCCTTATCGAAATTCCGCCTTAGACTGGTTTTACTGTGTAAAACATCTAAACAACTTACATTACTTTCTTTTCCTGTAAACGGAATTAAACTGGGTTATGTAGTAGAGTATATTTTTAAAATTCATTAATTTTTAGTGCAAAAAAAATTTGAATTATTAATTTTCGTGAAAATTCCGAATACTTTTTCGTCCTGAAGAAGAGGCTTCTAATTCATTATTCATTAATATAAATTTGACTTTTGTGAATAAGCTGACAAGTCTGTTTTTGTTGAAAATCAAATAAGTATACAGGTGTATTCTCCTTATCACTCCCTACATTTACATATAATGAGGTAAGTTAAATTCCGTCTGCTTCCTGAGTAATGGGCGCTTGGGTATTTACGAACATGATGTACATTTCATAAAATCATAAACACGAACAAGACAAGTAAGTTGTGTGATTATATTCGCTATAACAGTGATTTGAGATCATCAAAATAAGTTGTCCTGTCTTGTTTATTCACGCTAAAAGATTAGATCAAATAATCACAGGATGGCAAGATTCGTTGCTCTCCTGTAAAATTTAGGTTTTGTAAGTTATCAGATTATTCACTGAGGGATAAAGACTTAGTGGTGCCAGGAAATGTGAAAACCATCAATTCACATAAATGTATTATTATTATTATTATTATTATTATTATTATTATTATTATTATTATTATTATTATTATTATTATTATTTTATTCTCGGTGTTTCGCCGTGCAGTGCGACACCTCTTCAATAAGCAAATATATATATTGAAATAAATTCACAAATAATTGAAGCATACTGAAGAATATTTAAAATGTTATTAAACCTTTACGACCTTTATATTTCCAAGTGAAGGCAATATACTCTCCCTCCACCCCCACCCCCAGTTTCCTGTGGCGTCGCGCGCCAGCCCAGGAGCTGCCGGTCTCCAGTGGCCTCCGGCTGCCATGTTTTATGCGCCGCGTCGCCAAACGTGCCGGCCCGTTTTTCCGCGGAGGGCCGTTTTCTATCGGTTCCTGGCCCACGCACGCACACACACACGCGCGCACACCAGGCCGCGCGCGCCAGGAATTGGTATTCGCGGCAGCGGCGACGGCCGCGGAGAGGGGAACCTTCCAGGCAGGCGGACCCTCCTTAGATCGCGGCGGGCGTGGGGACGGTATTTTTCCGCATTGTCTCGCTCACGAGGGCACCGCGCGTGTTTTTCTCGAGCGGTTTCCGAGATTTTTTTAAAAAAACACTTTCTATACATTATGAATGTGATGCCCGGCCGGCGGACCATCTACATATGCGCGTTTGTTTATAAAATCTTGGGCGGCATTACACAGCACATTGAATTCCAAACAATGAGAGGGGGGACGCGACCGACAGTAATGGATGGCACACTCTCGAGGAAGGACTGTAATTCATGAGCATGACTGCAAATAAATAATACACGCACGAAGTAGTAGTTAGATTCAGCAGAGGAACAATGATTCAGGTGCAGCTGTATTTCAAGCGCGCGTATTTGCGCGCTTCCTGCCGCCTCTAGCGCTGCACGCGGCACGCCCACACTCGCACGTAATCGCACGCGCGTCTGGGGGCGCAGGCGTTATTTCGTCAAGTGTCGTGGGCGTTATCGCGGCGCGTGAATCGAGACGCAGTTGGTGCGTCGTTTGTCCTCGCGGCCGAGCCCGCCTTGTCCACCCGCCTGCGCGATCGGCCGCCCGCCAGTTCGATCGCCCGCCCGCCAGTCCGCCCACCAGCCTTCCCGCCAGCCTGCTCGTCAGTCTGCCCACCAGACCGTCCGCCAGTCTGCCCGCCAGGTTGCCCGCCAGCCTGCCCGCCAGCCTGCCCGCCAATCCGCCCGGTAATCCGCCCGCCAATCCGCCCGCCAGTCCGCCCGCCACTCTGCCCGCCAGTCCTCCCGCCACTCCGCCCGCCACTCCGCCCGTCTCTCCGCCCGCCAGTTCGCCCGTGCGCCCACCCGTCCGCCTGCCTGCCCGCCCGCTTCCGCTCAGGGCACGCTTTCTTGGGCTCCGCTGGAAGTCGACGGCGTTCAGCGCTGCTGTGCCGGCGCCGTTCGGAAACAGTCGGATTTTCTAAATATACATTTTACGCCCGGAGAGTGGGTTTTTTTCCCCGGGTCTGTTTAGCCATTTTACAGTATGGGTCTCCTTTTACTGCGTGTTTATGCGCCCGCGGGGAGGGGCCGAATGACGGCGCCGGGCTGGAGCGAGGCCCTGCGCGGCGCCTCGACGGCGCGCTGCTCAGCCCAGCCCCGCGACGCGTCGTCGCCCGGACGCTGCTGCAAAACTCCGTTGGAGCAAAACGTTTCCTAGCACAATGTCGATCAAAATGAAAGGAGTTTTGACTGAAGTATAGAGCTATATCCTTAGGCGTGCGCAGCTTAAAGGAGGTGGGGGAGCAACCACAATTCTGGCTTCCCTGTCCCCTTCTAGGCCGCTTTTGCATGATTTTTGACAAATATTATATTTTACTAATTAATACATAACATTTAATACAAGGAGAATTAAATAACTTTAAGGTTAGTTCCCTTGGACCTTTTTCCAGCTTTAGGGGATGTCGATTTTCGCCTGTTCGCGCCGGTACTCACGATGTCCCTCAGTGGGATACAAATTAACCTTTACACTTGATACATTTGGGGGGCTCCGCGGCCTAAGGTCAGCAGTGCTTTCCGCGACAACACACATACATGCCCACGGCAGGACTCGAACCTGCGATCCTTCCGACCGAGGCGCTGAGGCGGCACACGCTCTACACACCTCGGCTATCCAGGTCGGCAAATAACTTTTATGATACAGTTAATAAATAAAATTGATTTACCCTGTAAGTGCCAGATGATTTGGAGAGTCTCTTTCCCAAATTCTCAAAATTGTCGGTTTTGAAATGTAGCGTCACGGTGGCGGCCGTGGGTGGAAGGAGGAGCGGAAGTATCGCATACCTGCGGGCATGAATAGCTGGCACCCCAGCTCTGGGATACATTTAGACAAAGGGAACGCCAGCTTCACCGGGAAGGTCACGTGGTAGACTCGAGCCTCCCTCCTACACCTAGAACAGTCACGTGACGGCTGCACTCTGGTATAAAATCGAGCCGACGAGCTCAGACGGTGGGTTTTTATTCTGGAAACCTCGCGCGATGCGCAAAACTTTACGCCCAGGCTGGAGCGTGTCGTGCCTAGTGCACGGGTGACGAGGTCGCGGCGCGGCAGTAGCGTCGGAGAAGGCGGGGCCTCCCTAGCTATGTGGGGTATCCACAGGGAAATACTTACAAGTGTGTACGTTCGGAGCAGAAGTTGGTTATTGTACATACATGTAAATAAACTTGTACATACTTGCAAATGTCTGTGTGTTTTTCTCCATGACGCCACAGAAAAATGCTGAAAATCGGGAATTCGCCGAAATTGAATGATCGTGATGTATAAAAAGTTTTATTATGAAGGGCTACGGGGCCCCTTTCGAAATTTTCAGGGGGGAGACGTCCCCCTCCCCTGTGCGTACACCTATCACTGTATCAGAGATGATCTAAGGGAAGAATTCCTTTCGTTGCTGTTGTACTTGTTGATGTAATGTTCAATTCCTTGCCCTCCTCGGACATAGAATAATTGGAAATTGTCTATTTGGCACAACATCGGCTCCCAACACTAGCATCTGAATTTGACTCTCTTACCTAGAACCTCTTAGGATCTCTTAGTTAGATATGAACCTCTTAGTTAGATCCGTTAATTACGTCGTGCTGTCTGGGCGGATATGGGATCTGAGATGGACGGGAAATGCCTCAGGGTTTAATTTCGCCGAGCGTTTATGTAAGGTTAACATGCCACTAGCTTGACATGACACCTTAAGGATTTTCCGCTATTCCAAAATCCACCTGCCGAATCTGTTCTGTAGACAGAGATAAGAAAATGCATTGACAGTTCAAGGAACTTCCGACTCTGCATGGTATTTTTTCAATTAAATTTCCATTTCCAAGAATTTCAAATAAAACTTATGTTAGAAGAGTATGCTTGTAAGAAACAATGTATCTAGAGTTTTGAAAAAAATTACACTAAATCGGTGGAAAACCAGTTGCATCGGAAAATACAAATACCAGTTTGTGGATTTATTGATCACTTTGTGAATTCCTTTCCTGAAAGTATTTTTTTATTTAGCAAATAGCAGTAGTTTTTTATTAAGTAAATTATCAAGTAAATTTCAAGAATATTTTGTAGAATTTTATTTAATGTATATCGTTTGCATGTTAAAGTATTACTAAGATAAATAATAATTATATTTAAAATTTCTTATCCTTCATGACTAATATAATCTATTTTGCGAAACCTCAAATACCATTTCAAAAAATAAACAAAATCATACAGTTGCATAAATTTCTTACATTCCTATTAATTTGGAAACAATACATAAGCATCGAATAAACATTTCTACTGAAATGCTTGATCTGCATATTGTAGCTGTGACTATTGTTTCATATAATTCAGATTCATGTTTTTAGTGCATTCCTCAGCAGTTCACCTCATGGAATTCAGGATTTGGCATCTATACTACAGAATCCATTTGAATTATTTGAGTTTGTCAGGTGACATTG